>CM046044.1:53516906-53715666 GCA_025215565.1 Flaveria ramosissima
GAAATCCGAATAACCCGATCAACTCATATTATTATTAAGTAAATTATATGTATACACTTGTTTAGAGTGCCCAAATTAATCAAATTTTTGTATATAAATATATATTTAAGCACATTTTATAAATTATAGAAGTAAACTAATTTAAGTCCACTAATTTTATAAGATTTCAAACGAAAACTCACTAAAATATACTAAACTAAATCTATTGTTTAATACCCGAAACCCGACCCGAACAACTCGTTACCCGAACAACCCGAAACCGATTAAACCGATTGTTATTCGGGTCGGGTTTCGGGTAGACTTTCAACGTTGAAAAACCCGAATAACCCGAACCGATTAAACCGAAACCCGATTAACTAACCTGATCAACACCCCTAGCTAAAATGTTGTTTTTCTTTATTTCTCAATATCATTTAATTAATAAGGGGCGAATGATTCATTATCTTTTAAGATACGATTTCTGTTTTCTATTATATTTGTCAATTGTCATATAATTTTATTTTATTTCTTACTGAAGTAGTTACCTTATAATATATTAGAAATTTTAAACAAAGTTGTAGATTAATACATGTTCTTCCTAAATGTGTCACGTTTTGCGTATAGAGTATAACTTTTATCATGTAAATTTTTATTTTTTATGTGGATGTTTCATATTTGGAAAAAAAATTTGCACTTTGATAACCGGCTAAAAAATAAGATAACATTTAACAAAAATATATTAAGTGTTGTGTACTTAAATAGAAAAAATACTCATTATTATTCTCTAACGTTTGTCAATTTTAATTACTTGCATCTCCTATAGTTTTAAAATCACCATCTACCCCCCCCCCCCCAACGTTTCAGTTTTGTCTCAATTTGTATTCTAAACCTTAAAACTATTAGTTTTTTTGTTAACTCTTTTGTGTAAAAGACTAAAGTGCCGCTAAGAGTAAAAAAAATAGTGGGACCCGTCCACTTCATCTTTTTGACCACTATAAGACTGTGATCTCTGTCAAACATAACACATATAGTCTCCACCCTCCCCACCCGCCCTCTCTTCTCTCTCTCACCTCTCCCACCACCACAGCCACCGCTCACCACCACCACCACAGCAACTCATCACCACAACCCACACCTACGTGGAGCCTAGATGAGGATGACATGAAAAGACTAGAAAATTATCATGTGGCTATAGTCATTTTAATTTATTAGGTTAATAGCAAGTAAATTATGTGAGAATATATTGCCTATTTTATCTATGATCAATTCTCATCTTGAAACTTATGGTCATTTTCTTACATGACAAATTGATCGAGCAGACAAAACATGTCCTGGTATAAAAGATATTCACCCTTGTTTTTCTCCTCAGCCGATGTAAGGTTAAAACAAAATTGTAAGTTTCTAGATGGACAATCCATCAGTAGTAAATTGATAATGTCCTGACATAGTTTATTTAGGTTGTTATAGATAGCACTAGAGCTAAAGGCCAGACCATTGTGCCAAGGTGGATGCTAGCTAGGCTTCTTAAGGGGGTGGAGACGTAAGTCGTATATTGGTTGAGGAGAGAACATACCTCTATTTATAATGATGTGGAAACTTTCTCTGTTAGGGCGTGCTTTACCTTAAAAAGTTTCCAGGTAAAAACATAATCATGAGTTTATATATTGGCAAGTCATTATGGAGCAAAACGAACAATATACTGCTTGAGTTATTATAAATAGTTTAAGACGGTATGAGTGCACTTTACTTAAAAGGTTCATAAGGAATAATTCAACCTAAATATTATCAATGTGTTTTGGTCGCATAGGTTGTGGATAAGATGAGACCTCCATAGTTAAACATGTTCAAATGGAAGCAATCCAAAGATAAGTGTCAATCAAGGATGTTTTCACTTCCAAAACTAGAAACAAATCAATGAGATACTCGTAGGACGTAAGTGGTCGTATGAGAACGGATATTATTTTTATTATTAGTTATGATGGTAAATGAATAGTATCAAGGGTATTTTGGGAATTTTTATAGTTTATGTTAAAGTGAGGTTGTTTTTGTGTGATATTAATGTGGAAGTCTTAAGTTAACTTTACAAACTTTCATCTCCTCAAAACTATGACCTCATAACACTTTTTAAAAACTTCTTAAAAAGTCACTTCAGTCCCCCTTAAGTTTCTAAACTTTTGAATTTACCAGTGTAAAATATTACTCAAAAAACTCATTACTTACATTCGTATTTTTATGTACATGTCGGCATAAATTCGAGTCCATCAACACTTTGACATAAATTGTGTTCAGATACGAGTTGTCTACGTTTTGATGTTTGTCTACATTCTGACATAGATTTTGTTTAGAAATGAGTCGGGTTAAATATAAAACGTTTTTATGTTTATTTTTATTTATGCTAATACCTAAGGTTAAATATAATAAGTTTTCATTTAACTATATAAATCTAGGTTACTTTACGTTTTGACATAAATTTAGTTTGAAATCGAGTCAGGCCCAACTACACATTTTTTGTTATACGTTTGAATTGATCTACGTTTCGACGTAAAATTTGTTTACAAACAAGCCGGGATAATAGGTTTTAATTCAACGGTATAAAATACGAGTTACTCTATATTTTGACATAAATTTACTTTAGAAACAAGTCAAGTCGATGTTAGTCTATAATTTATCACGTAGCATACGATGTCACCGTAATATGTTGCGGATATAAAAACTAGTTATAATATAGAGTAAATTACAAATTTTGTCCTTTAAGTATACCTAAATTTATGGATCTTGTCCTTAAACTTTCATAATTACACTGAGCGTCCTTTATTTAAAAATTTATCACGCTTTATGTCCTTTCTACTAACTGAAGTTAACTTTTTCAGTTAGTTTTTTGTAAAAGACCATTTTACCCTTACCCATTAAAGGATGAAATCTGTTTTTTTAATAATATTTTATTTTTTTCCTTTTTGTTTTTATTTTATTTACTTTATTTCTCTCTAAAATTTTTTTCTCTTTTCTAACCACTTTTATTTTAATAAACTTATTTTCTTAATAGTCATTTTACCCTTAACCCTTAAAATGATGAAATGTGTTATTATTTTAATTTTATTTTATTTTCTTTACTTTTATTTATTTTCAGACCCTTTTGTTTAAAAAAAATAATTATAAATATTAGTAATAATTTAGTTTTATTTTTTTATAAAATGTAATTTTATTTATAGATTTTTATTTTCTTATAAATTTTTTTATTTGTTCAATTTGTTCATTACCTTTGTAATAAAACTAATAGAAATTAGACAACTAGATTTTAACTTTTTTGGTACAAGATTTTTTAATCGTTTCAAGTTATTTGGTTTAGGGTTTATATTCGAAACCGGTTGAAGAAAGTAAGATTTTGGTTTATGATATGAATTTTTAATTTTTCGTATTCAATCAAATGGTTTGTTTTTAAATATAAATATAGTGTGATAGCGCGTTACTTTAGTTTAAAATAAAATGTACAAAAAGGTTACTAAAGAACTACTTGGAGTTTTTAAATAAACAATCATTCAATTTTTTTTATTAAATGTATTTTTATTCATGGTTTTATTTAAACTGTTAATAATAACTTTTTTATCAACGAAAATCAAAACCAAACCACTTAAAATTAAAATAAAACCGAACCAAACAATTACTAAGGGTTTGCTTTGGTTTGGTTTTACGATTAAGTTTATTGAACCTTTTTTCAGTAAAAATACTTAAATACTTCACATATTTATTAATGTTTAATTATACATATAGCTTAACTTAGAATAATTATAACCAAGTAAAATATAAAAAGCCATATACTATAATCATATGATCTCTAATATGTTTCTAATATAAACCATAAGTCAAACTATTTAAAATAGTTAAAAATTCTTATAACAAAAAAATAATAGAAAAACGATGATAAAACAAAATCGATTACTAGTTTAAATTTTATATCATAAAAAAATATTTTAAACTCTCCATCTTGTTCTCGTATGATTAGAAAGGTAGATAACTAATTTTTAAAAACAAAAAAATATAATAAATTAAAAAAAACTATAGATAAAATTATATTTTATAGAAAAATATTTAAGTAATCATATTTTAGATAAGTTTATAAAATAAAAATTAATTAAAAAAGATAAAGTAAATAAAATAAAAACAAAATCAAAATAGTAAAAGATTTAGGAAAATTGCAGATCTCGTTCTTTAAAAGATAAGGGCAAAATGGTACATTCACACAAAACTAACTGAAAAAGTTAACTTCAGTTAGTAGAAAAGACATAAAACGTGATAAATTTTTAAATAAAGGACGTTTAGTGTAATTATCAAAGTTTAAGGATAAGATCCATAATTTTAAACATACTTAAAGGACAAAATTTGTAATTTACTCTATAATATAATTACCAGCTTATAAGTTGTGTCAATGTCATTTATTTTTTCCACCTATCAATTTAAAATTATTTTACATCTTTTTTCCTCGCAAGTCGCATTTCCATCCAATCTTGTATTTAAAAATGTTTAAACTCACTATATTTATGATAGGGAATCAAAAATACCACTAAACTGCAACTTTTATATATACTAAATAAATTAGTAATAATAACAATAAATAAATATTATAGTATCCGAGCAGAACTTTAGCGTTTAATCCCAAAGGACCCGGATCAAAACCTAAGAATGGCTTTTTTTTGTACTTATTTTCAACATTTTCAGAAAGATAGAAAGTTATAAAAATGTTCCCTGAACAATGTTTTCCTTTGTTTAGTTATTTTTATTATCATTATTGTTAATGTTATATAGATTTTTTTATTACCATAATTTTATTTATAGTTTTTTATTATCATTACGTTTATTGTTATTTAGATCATTATTTTTATCGTTATTATCACGATTATTTTTATTACAGTTGAATTTAATATTTGTATTTATTTCTTTTAACTTTGTGTTCTAAATTATTATAGTCATCTTTCTTATTACCTTAAGTGATATACCTTATCATTATTTTGAATTTTTTTATTTTACTTTTATTATTATTATTAGTTTTATTATTATTACTGTTTATGATTATTATATTTTTATCTTTTTTGTATATCATTATTATATATGTGTTAGTTATTATTATCTTCTTTATTATTGCCTTTATAGTTATTATTCTTTACTACTTTTCCTTCATTGTTAGTTATTATTATTTTATTTATTATTGGCTTTAAAGTTATTATTCTTTACTATTTTCCTCTATTGTATTTATATTATTACAATTACGTACCGCTATTATTATCGTTGTTGTCATTGTTAATTTTTTTTTCAGACAATAAATATACTCAAAATTGAAAACTCATACTACCATTACTATACCACATTTACAAAGATCGGTGAACACATATTATTTTTTATTCATTATCAGTTTTTTGATATGTATTTGTTTTTCAAAATAAAGACATAGATTTATTTTTCGTCCACTGGTCTATGAATCATTAGTTTAAACCCCCTGCTTGGTTCGAATCATTTTAGCGACATGAATTTTTTTCTTTTTTCTTTTAGTTTTTGTTCCTTAGAAAACCCCCTTAGTAAGTGACACTTTATACCTCTAAACATTTTTCAAAACTTTAAAAAATATCACTTTAACCTCATTGAGTTTTCAAAAGCTCGGGTTTACCTTTTGTATATTTTTACTTCAAAAACATAATTTCTTACATCTTTATTTCATGTACATGTTGGTTTAAATTCGAGTTCGTTTATGTTTGAAATTAATTCTATTCGGACACGAGCTGTGTCAAATATAAAACGCTTCCATGCTAATTCTTACGTACGCTATAAGTTGGTCTACTTTTCGACGTATATATTATTTGAAAACGAGTGAGGTCAAATATAATATATTTTTGTTCGATAATATAAATTCAAGTCACTCTACGTTTCGACAAAATTTAGTGCGGAAACGAGTTGGGAAGTTTGTAGTATACACCACCTACACCACCGCCGCAACGCACGGCTATATTTACTAGTTTAAGGGCATGTTTGGTTACGTCTGGCCAAACCCAGTCAGACGTGCAAGTCTGACTCGGTCAGACGTGGCTTGTTTGGTTGCGAACGTCTTACTGGAGAAGAGGTCTGACCGAACCCCTTATTCGGTCAGACTTGAACCAACGTCTGACTCGGGTCAGACGTGAAGACGGTCTGCGGTGACGGAGAGGGTGGTGGTCGGAGACGGGGCGGTGGTCAGTGCGGTCTGTGACAAAGAGGGTGGTGGTCGGTCACGGGGCGGTGGTCAGACGTGAACCCCTTCAGCACCTCCTCGTTGGCATCACTTTCTGCATCTCCGATTCCGTCCACCTCTTTTTCCCTTCGATTCCCCTAAAAATGATGCTTTTGAGAGCCCCTCACACCCTCTCCTTCGTCAACGGAGCCATGTCCGATGAGGGTTTCAATCGGCCTCTGGTTTCATCGTCTCCTTTGTCGTCGCCGGCGACCTTCGTGTGTGCGGCGGTGAAGGGTGGTTCTTCCAATCATAGCTCGCTTGCTGTGCTTGTGTTTGAACCCTTTAAGGAGGTGAAGAAAGAACTCAACTGTCTTTTTCCCTTGAATTGAAGGGTTTGAGTTGGTAGATGTGGTTGTTTTAAAGTAATAAGGATTTGGGGGTTTTTATTTTATTAATTTTCCTTTTTACAACCAAACACACTTATTGGTTAAGATCACTTATTGGTTCAGACATCTTACTGGTTCAGACCTCTTACTGGTTCAGCACTTATTCAATCAGATGTTACCAAACAACCCCTAACTTATTCAAATGACATATGTACGTAGTTATGACATATGTACATGGCTATATGTAAGGCCCCGTTCCCGGAGACCTCACATTTGGTCATTCACAACATTAAATACATTAAACATTATAAATTTACAAACTTAAGCAGCGGAATCATTTTAACAAAAACCATTCATTGCATTTCATTAAACACTGTTGTTAAGCAATACATTATTGTTTGATGAAATACAAAAAGAACTGTTTAATTGCATTACAAAACAACAGCAATAATAGGTATGAATGGATGTCAGTCTTTCCCTGCCGAATAGCTTTACCCTCGTGCCATCCTCAGCAACAATTACCTACCAACTGAAAATGTATAAAAGTCAGCGTTGTTGAGTGAGTTCTAGTTTTATAATAATAAAATACTTTCTGTATGTTGTATATGAAAATACTCTTTTCTTTTAAAATACAACCCTTTACCGTATATGCGAGCACGCATTAACTATATGAACAAATATTGTTCGTTCTCTTTACTGTATGTCTTGTTTACTTTGTTTTCTTTTATATTTATCTTTCACTGTCTGTATGGATCAATGAGCAATACCCCAACTATATGCGCGGTGGAAAACGGGTGATGGGCCATCTATATCCCTCGAAAGGGTAAACTATATCCCTCGAAAGGGTCAACTGTATCCCTCGAAAGGGTGCTGTGTACTGTATACAAGGCCGACCCAATCACCCAGGGTACGCTACAAGGGTCTTGCCAATCTCCAAGACTGGCCCTGTGTGCATAATAAGGTAGCTAGCCCGCAGCACAGTTGAGCTAACGACAACACGGTTGTGTACCTCCTATAAGCTTGCAAGACTTGTTAACATTTTATTAATGTTCCTCTTCTTTCTTTATTGCTCTTTCTCTTTATTATTACAATATACTTTACGTTACGATAATAAACATACCACGTAAAGTCACATTCTATAAGTAATAATAATAATAGCAATAATAATAATAAGGAACAATCATAAGACAATCATAATCAATCATAATTATGCATGAAACCCATCATTAATAAGCCCTAGTCAACCCTCGGTCAAAACCCTAAAGGCACAGACTCCCAAACATGGTATTAGATTCTAAGGGTTTAGGCGCATGGCACTATTTGGGCGCATGGACCCTGTTTAGACGTATGGGTACTTAGGTGCATGGATTATTCCAGGCGCATGGACACCTAGTCGCATGGCCATTCGGACGCATGGGCACTATTGGGGCGTATGACCCATTCAGTCGCATGAATACTTAGGCGTATGGATCACTCAGGCGCATGGGCCACTTAGGCGCATGGGCCACTTTGGGCGCATGGATACTATTGGGCGCATGGGCTATACTTAAAAACATTTCTAAGGTAATCTTAGGCACATGGGCTACTGTTTAGGCGCATGGATTACACTTAATTCATTCTATGGCATTTTCAGGCGTATGAACCTTCTGTATATCATGTTCCTAGTATGTTTTCAAACCCAATCATCAAACCCATCTGTTCTAAACTTAACATGGCTATTCTAAACATGAACAACCTATAAGCATTCAAGAATCAACATTTAACATGCATAATACATACGGGTAAACATACATAAACTTGTAAAAACGTTTTAAATACATTTTCAGCCCCAAAAATGTTTAAAACAAGTAGAAACCGGGGTCTAGAAACTCACCTGGTGCAACTTTGGGTGTTTCTTCCTTCTAACCCGAATGCAAATGAGTTCAAACACCTAGAACACCACCAAACACACACACCCGAGCACATACACAAACACATAAGCACATAAACATGTAACCGGGATAAAACCCGTCATAAACACATAAAAACCACGAATTCTTACCTTGAATTCGACTTCTCTTCTTCTTCTTTTTCTTCAGCCGAGAACTCCTCTGCTCTCTCTCTAAAACCGAAGAAAGATGATGATGTGAAGTGAGGGTGGGCGGCCATGCTCACCTTTACACCAACTTTTTCAAAGATTTGTCCTTTTGGACACTTTTAGTCCCTCTACTTGGACTTTATTGCTTTTCTTTCTTTTATTCTTCATTTCTTGTCTTTTTAAAATAACCGAGTGTTACACTATACTCAACTTAAATAAATACTTTTAAGATAATGTTTTGGTTACATGGGGAGACCTTTTATAAGTTAATCCAAAGACTTAGTAAGCAAATCTTTTTTCATTCTTTTGAAGACCGATCGGACCGGCCGATTTAACCGGTCCGACCGGGAATTGGCTGGAGGGGTGGCCGAACTGGTTTGCATCAATTCTTTTGGAGGGTTCCGACCGGCCGCTTCGTCCCGAATCGGTTGTCGGACCGGAAATAGGACCAGTGGTCGGACCGGATTTTGATTTTTTTTTTTTGGGTTTTAATGGGTAAAAACGAGATGTTGAACAATAAATCGTTGTGTTAGGACATAAGATTATTGTTAAGTTTTATATATAAATATAAAATATACACATAAATTACTTTTATTGAATTATATATAACTATATATATATAACTATATATATATATATATATATATATATATATATATATATATATATCCTATATATATAATTTTGACGTCATCCGGTTCTTAAAACCGGTCCGACTGGTCCCGACCACCGGACCAGTAAGGCATCCAGTTAGACGTCCAATCCCATCTGAAAACATTGTTTTTTTCCCTTTTTAGTATACATGTTTCCCGATACATCGCACAGGACATGCATTTAATAATCACTTTTTTCTATTAAAATTTAAAGATCTTATACCAAAATCAGTGTTGTGACTCGGATCGGACCGGGGTTCGAAGGTCCAACGGGTGCGTCAACGATGAATTTTATGTCGCGAATGAGACTATTGTTAAGTTATATATATATATATAAACACATAAAATACTTAAATATGTGTGTATAATACCATATATGTATAACATATACCAGTTTGGTTCTAAAAACATTAATTAAAAATGTATTCCTTTCTTTAAACCCGTAATTAAATTTTGTTTAAATAAAAACACAGGATTATAAACTCATGTAAACAAATTAATGATTCAGAATAATATATGAACTATTGAACATTAAAATTCATCATAAAGAACAATACAATACAATTATACAAGTAAAATCAAACAAACAGTGTTTCAAATCACCACAACATATCCCATAGTTCCTTCTCAAAACTTACTATGAAGCTTTAAAGCAGAAAGAACAATAAGAAGAAGATAAGCTATGCTACCTGCAAACGACAGAAAAAGAGCTATGGCTACCCTTTGGCAAAACCCATCGAACACATTACACACCTTGTCCCAGTGCACATGTGAGTTGCCATTGTAGCCGATCAGACCGACCGATCCGGTGGCACCGACAGCGGAAAACAGCAGCCCCATCATCACCAAGTCTGCAATAGTTACCATCAATGACACAAGCTTGTTTCTGCCTCTGGTTACCAGTATGAGAATCAAGGATGCTGCCCCATACGAGCCCGCGATTGCATTCGCGATCACAAAATACCTGTAACATAAAATAAAAGTTTAGATCTGTTACATAAGCTGAGCGGAGCAGCATTTTTATCTTATAGGATAGAGATAAGGTTTTTAAATATTATATTGTCAGATCGTACAAATGGCCAAGTTTGGATAACTTTTAGAAACAAAAATAGGATTTAAAATCACAAGAAATGATTATGTCTAAAAGATATGTTATAAATATTCTATAAAGTTATTTTTTGGTTGACGATCGTCTCTCTCACTACTGATGTGAGTAAAGACGATCGTCAACGAGTAAGAGAAGCACTTACACAAAAGCGGACATTTGAGTCCACTTAGCTGTCACCGGGAGTTCAATCGGGGGCAGTGAGGAGACCAACGTAACAGCGACGGTTTTGGTCTCCTTATCGACTCCAAGTAAGACCGCGGCGACGAGGGTGAGCGCGAAGGCTAAAAGCCTCACGGCCAAGTCTTTGGAGTTGAAGCTTGCTTGTTTGTTCACCACCTCCACCTCCTTGAATTGTGTCTCCATATCTGTATCTCTGTTTTGATATATATGATGAAGAATATGTAGTCCCAATTCTCATAGGGTATATATAGCGATTAATTGCTAGCTGGTGCATTTTGAGTCCCTACCTACCAGACAAAATAACTGTTCACATTATGATTTTGTGTAAATCATAAATTTCTCATCTATCTGTATTAATGAAAAATGTCACTATAATAATTAATATGACTTTAACTGACGGTAAAATACTAGGGTTAAGGTGGTTAGTTGGTTACTACATATTTTATCGACATAAATTAACTAAGGATTGGCAATGGTTATTTGTAGCAATAAATTAACGTTAAGTCATCCTAGGTTGCACTTAAAAGGTCTTTTAACATATTAAAGATGATAGCTTTCTCTCGGTAAATCATCGATAATATTTAAAGAATAATTTTCATTTTAAGCAAGTTAAATGTATTTGATATTCTTGAAAATTACAATTATATGTGTTATAAAAATTATATATTAAAATCAAATCACATAACTATAATAACTAAAATAAATTCTTATAACAAACTTGAGTTGTGTTTGATCTTAGAATGTCTTGTGTTGTAACTGTTCAATTCAATCATACTGTTTTTTTTAAGAAGAGAATTAGTTCGTTTACAGAAGTTTTAGCAACATAATCTGTAAATCAAACATTTTAATTACTTGATTAAAACATTTATAGTTTTATAAATACAATGTTATTCACATTGTCAACCCATCTATCTAATTATCATAACTTATGTACAAGATCAAGTCGCAGCCCATAGTTACATTACAAGTTTACAACAATATATATATTTAGGGGAGGGATCCCTTGAAACCAATGTTATAAATGAAAACTATGAAAACCAAAGGTTACATATATGTAATCACGTGTTACAAAGTGTACAACTGAGAGTTACGTACATATATGAGTTATGTATATGTAAGTACGTGTTACCAAGTGTATAACTAAGAGTTACGTACATGTAGCTCCTACAAATTACGTATACGTAAGTCGTTTCGTTATCATCGACGTTTTTGGAGTTTATATGAAAAATATATATAATGACCTTGAAAAATAAGGTTGAAGTTTACTCAAATATACTTTAAACAATTAGAAAGTTAAATCAATTAGAAAGTTAAACCAAGAGTTACGTACTCCTCCATGTGAATTGGCCTCACTATCATCAATACTGACTTTAATGGATATCTCATGTAGTCATGTACTAGACAAACAGGTTTGATATCTTCATTTAAATATGTAAATGTTAAATAATTTACCATTTTGTTGCTTTGAAAGAATTGGTCATCATTTATATTATTATTATCATTAACGAACAACTTCATTAGCGTAGTGTCCAAGTTCATAACCAATCACCTTTGGTCTTGAGAACCAACCAATATTTCAAAACATTTGTCTTGGAATGGTACAATATATAATATATTTGTTTTACAGATTTGGGAAGAGTTTCATTGAAATTCAATTAAGAAAATGGATGTTATGATACTAGAATGAATGGGTCGTCACTTATTAGAATTGCTTTGAATTTGATATTGGCCAAACATTTAGGTCTCGCTCTAACCTTAGTGGCTACTATCAAATCAAGTACACTTAACGAGCACAACAATGCAATGACGTACATTTGGGAAAATTTAACCTCTACAATCTTATCAAGCAATGCAAATAAGTTGAACTTTGACTCATTATAAAAAGTTCTCCTCACACATACGCATTATTATGCGTGAATAGTCTAGTAAGAAGTTTTAGAGTGTGGAACATATACTCATGTATAAATATCCCTTACGCAACAAAACAAAACAAAATAAGAGGGTATGCATGCTTAAGTGGTCAATTGATTGCTTGGCTTGATAGTTGGACGATTAGGCTAGTTATGACGTAAGATAGATATGATAAAATCTAATCCTTAAAAAATATACTAGCTGAGCTTAAATTTTCATTGAGGCAAACTTCAAAGCTTTGAGTCCATTTTTTTCTTTTTCGGCAAGCTCATGTTAGCTGAATGAAGATCGATGTGAAGCGGAAACATAAGAATGTATGTTTCGTGTGTGTTATTGGCATTCTTATAATATGATAAGTTCAAGAGCTAATACATGATTTATAAAGAGGTTTATTTTGTTCAAGATTTATAATATGTTGTAGATGCATCATGTATACATTTTATAATAATTAAACGCTTTAAACACATTGCAAAAGTCGTAAAAGTACCATTGTAGCAAAGCGGTAAATTAAAGTTTGATGATTAAGAGATGTGCTATTCATACTCTTTAAACTATATGTATCAAAATACTAGTAGAATAATAAGACTAATGTATCCTTTCCTAAACAACCTTTCAAAAAAGATTGCATTAGCTAAGTATTTTCTAATAAAAAAGTTGTATTATTTAATAAAAATGTTACTTTAAATCTAATGTAATTTCACATGATGCGGTCCTTTATGAAAAAAATTTGTTTTAGGTTAACAACATTTTTAAAGTTTGATACAATTTTTTTGAATGGCTAATGTAACATATTACTAGAAAGTAAATTAAAGAACAAATGTTTTTATAAATAGTGAGATTAATATATTTAAAAAGAGAAAATATTGCAATTATGATTCAAATTGATTTTGTGAGTACATGTGTGAACGAATGAATGAGTGGGAAGTGGGAACATTATCTCTTTGTTCAGTTGATATGCAAGTGGAAAGAAACACAGGCATCAAAAGTCAAAGTCAGTGAGACACCCTTCATCTCTAGAAATAGGTGCATCTACACACCTTGATATGTGAGATAGCCATATAACTCTCTCCCTACTGAAAATATTAGAGAGAATTGAGAATAAAGAAGATAACTGATGTAATAACTTATAAAAAAAAGAAAGAATAGGTGAAACAAGTAAACGTGATTCTTACAAGATAGTAATGTGATAAAAACTTCATCAAACTAATAATGACGAACTTAAGAAATTTTTTTCACGACGGAGGAAACACTATATAATAATACTTTTCAGTTCATTTCAAGTCGAATCGGGTCAGGTTATATTAAAAAAACAATCAAACTAAATTTCATATAACCAACAAAATCACGTTAAATGTCATTATAAAAAGTATAATAGAAATACATTATATATATGTGTGTTTATATATATATATATATATATACACACACACATATATCCCTACTATATAGAAAGCATATGAGAGGGCTAGGTTAAGATATCCTAATATTAAGAACATTCACCTTACTCAATGCATAAGGTACAATCACTTTTAAGAAGTAAAATAGTAATTATATCATTATGTACGGATTACCCCCTACAGTTAGTTACATAATTACCCTATATTTACTAATACTTACATAAAAATTAAAAATATTAACACTATTTGAATTTTACATTATTTTAGAAACCATATGAACCTTTAAAATTTATATTATTTTAGGAACAATATAAATCTTTGAAATTTTCATTATTTTAGTACGCGCTTGTACTTAACATATTAGATTTTTATAAAATACTACAAGAATAACAAAATATCATAAATATGTGCCTGATGTAAAATGTTGCTCCACCACATTGTGCCCCGCCACATCGTGCGGGCACCTTTATAGTATATACATATGTATATGCACCTTTCTAGTATATACATATGTATATACTTACACACACATATAGTGGAGAGTTCATAAGAAAACTACATAGTTATGAAAACCTAAAAAAATCAATGAAATCGATCAAATAATTTATATATTTTTATCTCTACACTATATATATATATATATATATATATATATATATATATATATATATATATATATATATATATATATATATATACATATATATATATATATATATATATATATATATATATATATATATATATATATATATATATATATGCGTATATATATATATATATATATATATATATATATATATATATGCGTGCGTGCGTGCGTGCGTGTGTGTGTGTGTGTCACATATAGGTTATGTATACATAACAATTTTTCATTCGTCATTATATACGTATGCGTAATACTCTTTATTATCGTATTTATGTTTAACATATTTGTAGTAAATACTTAAATATCATGTTAACAAATATAACTATCACTTAAATTCTTATCACCCATCTGATTATACAAATCGGACTTCACGAACTTCACCGTCGAAAATCATCTTTCTAACGGTTGCGGACAAGTGATTGGAAAAGTTTAAAGATCGTTGGATAGAAGCGGAAGGCTTAAAGATCGCACGAGATACAATTACTAGTTCATTTATAAAAGTGTTTTTATGTTATTTTACGAACGCTTTTTCCTATAAAATTCATGCACGATGATAGGCAGTTTTTCTATATGTTCCAATAAAACCAACTTAACATCTCATTAAAGTTATCAACTTTATAAATATTATTTAATAAAGTTAAATGACCTAAGTAAAACTTATTGATTCTTTATAACAATTTAGTGATTATTTCCTCCTACTTAAGCTAAATCAAAAAAAATAATCACTAAATTGTAACATAGATTCATATATGTGTGTTTCATTTAAGTTACTTAATATACAAATATTTGAAGATTTTATATAATAATTTTATATAGTGGTTTTTCTCTTTACTTTTAAATATTTTAAGATTTTATATAATAACATGTACATATAGGAAGGTTATGGGTTAGGGGTTCAAGTCGTGCGTTGGGCAAGATGTATAGAGTTATATCAGAGGATTTTCTTAGTAATAGAATTCCTCCTGAGAAGGTTAGGGGTGCGGTCCCAGTTTGAAAACGAATAGGTGGGCTAGAGGTGTACAAACCGGTTTTTATACCCAAACCGGTTCGGGTTCAAAACCGAACCGGTTTTTTCGTAGTGGGGTCAAACCGGTTTTTCTTCAAACCGGTTCGGGTCACCGAAAACTCGAACCTATCAAACCGATTCGGACCGGTTTGAAACCGATTTTTTTTTACTTAAACCGGTTTTTCTTACCGGTTTAACCGGTTTTTAACTTTTTGAGTGCGGGGCTAGCAAACCGGTATAGAAACCGGCGGTTCGGGTCAGTTCGGGACCGGTTTGGGCCAAACCGGTTTTTCTTTGAAACCGGTTCCCGTTTTTTTGGGTGAACTAGTTCCCGAACCGGTATTTTTGTTCATCACTAAGGTGGGCTCAATTCAAATAATATTTATCCTACAAAGCAGGATCGTACATTTGCCGTAGAAAAAACATATTCTCCAATGTTCCACTGAAACTAGGCATGAACTAGAGTTACCTTGGGATGCTTCTACATGTGTGGAATCCTTTAATAGTATTGATCAACTATCAGCCAACATTTATCGTTCTTTATTAATGCTTGAGTAAATTTGTATTTTTTTTAATAACGCAAGTAATCAGTTGACCCAACCCATTCTAATGTTCTTCTTTTTACTTAATATTTTGGACATTACTCATTTTTGGTCTTTACTTGCTAAAAATTCTGGATCCGTCACCGAAGACCCTTAACTAAAACTATATTCTTTAGTACCATTATAATTGTGTAATGTCATTAAAAATGTCATGGGATAATACTATCTATCATCAAACTTATATTACTTGAAGCAAATTAAATATAAAATATATACTGCATTACATGTTTTATGTTGACAAAATAATATGATTTGAATAACAATACTCGTAATACTAAAAACTAAATATCATGGCATTCGTCTTTTAAGCGTGGTGTCCTTGAATCCACAAGAATCATTCATTTGGTCAACTTAAATTCATTATGAGAGTGACCACAAATCTTAACTAGTTTTAGTGGTTATATTTCTTTCTTTTCCAAAAATATAACAGATTTTGTCCTTTGTGCTTAATTTTTAAACTACTTTTCACTAACTTATGCTAATAATCTGTTAAGTCAAAATAGAATAACTATTTTCTTTTTTATTTTTGTATTTTCTTAATACGAAAGGCTAATGTGGATACATTATATTTTTATTCTAGGTGTGTTATATAACAAGAAGTGGGGACAGCTCAACATATTTTGAGACCCAGACTGAACTTTGAAATTTAAGATTTTGGGTTAAAGAAAATAAAAACATTTTTTTTGTTTATATTAAAAAACAAAATAAAACATTTATCTCAAATTAGAATCAATATGTATTACCAATTTACCATATTATCTTCCCCAATAACATATTCTTCATTCTCAATAGTACTATATTAACTATATACTAATTATCAACTTTTATATGTTTTATAGGTTGTACATTGTGTTTTATAAGTTGTATTTTTTGGTTTTTTCTTTGTTTTTTCTAATTTTTTTTTACTTACAACTATAATACTTTTATATATTTTACAATTTAACCCTAATACTTTTTCACTCTCAACTTTTGTCTCCTATACATTTCATTTTTTACATGTTTTCCTTTTTACGTGACGGTCTAAGTTTACGAGTTACATGCTGCAACGTACGTGTGTGGTTCAACGTTTTCACACCTATTTGTTACGATATAACTGCGCTGACGCAACGCACGGGTCTTAAATCAACTTAGTTATTGTTTCTATGTTTTACGTTTCGCGTGCGTCATTCGATGTTTTTATGTCTACTTTTCGTTTGGTTTTATATTTTATTTCGTTTTTATTCTTTTTTTAATACGATTTTACCGGTGTTAAGTGGTCGCTGACGGTAGTGTGACATTGGTGCTACTTGTTACGGTTTTACGTCCCCGCCGCAACGCGGGACATCTAAAAAATAACAACCTCGTTAATAAAATTTTAATCATTTTGTTATCTCTAAAAACATAAGAAATTGATGAATGATTACATATAGTTTCAGCTTAAAATATACATAATATTGGTTTTTTATTTTATTTTAAGGCCTCTTAAAGACCGCGACCTAAATTAATTGTTTTAGTTGTTTGTACTGTAGAGACGTTCCTAACAAGAAAATAGTAAGGAACCGTATAATTAACACAACCTTTTACATGTAACTGATATATGCAATTATTTTATTAAATATAATTACAAAGTTGTATTAATAAACTATTAATCAAATTAATTTTATTTTAAAAGATTTAATTTTACTCTCAATTTAATAAATCTATTTTAAAATCTAATTAAATAATTGAATTCCAATGGAAATAAAAAATAAAAATCTGATGATTTTGGTAGCTTGTCATCCTCACATTAGAATTTGAGGTGAATCACCTTCTTCGTCTGTATTTTAGTGGGTACACATCATTTTCGCATTCGTCAAGGGGAAAGTCTGAAAGCTGCAGAACAAGATGGACCATAAATTATTCATTATTATTAAAAAAAATTACATAAATGATTTTCGTGGTTTGATTAGATTGCAGGTTTGGTTCTTACACTTTAAAAATTAATTTAAAATGTGTAGTCGTTACAAGTTTAGTCTTCAGCTTTTAAAATTACAAAGTTAGTCCAAAATTTATAAAATACATAAAAACTTAATGAATTTAATGTCAGAATAAATTTAATGTCAGTGTAATAAGCACATTCACCACATGAACCATTTATGCAAATTTCTAATATTAAAAATATACTTATAAATCTATTTATTGCTCTTTATAAATTTATAAGCTAGCGTTGAAATTTGTGGGACATCATTCATAAATTCAGTCAGATATAATATGGATGGAAAATTGAATAGAAAGCTACACTTTCAATAAATAAAATGCGAGAGAATCCTCAAGGGACCTTTTAATATTCATAATTTAAAAGATTAAACGTTTACATTTTTTATTATTTAGATTGTGGTATTTATCCAAAAATTAGGAATTGTTATATATAAAATGTGAAGAGCACGTACAAGTAGAGTTTTTAAGAGTGAGAGGGGCGCACACACCATGAGGGTGTGGCGGCCCCCTACGCTGAGCGGCAACACCATCTCCACCCCCCACCCCCACGCCGGATTTTATGGTGCAGCACAGCAAACCCATGTCGTGAACTCTTGTGTGTGTGTGTGATATAGTGGTGTCGTGTGCTATGGTGTGACAACACCACCACTATCAAATTTGTGATTGTGATTGTGATGTGATGTGACATGTCAAAATATAATTGGTGGGTATATGGTGTGGTATGTGTGATGACAACACCCCCTCCACCCTAAAACCACATGTTTGACATTATTACCTTAAAAGATAATTATGCCTCTTCTAAGAACATGCTTGTCTTTCTTGACACAACAAAACACTTCGTTATCTTGCCAAGGATGACCATCGTGTCTGTAATTCACTTGATAATAGCATTCTTGTTTTTGCTAGAAAAAAGTTTGATGTATTAGGTTGTATTCAAGGTATTCAAGTGTTCATTAGTTTCAAGAGCTACAAAGTCTTTAAAAAGTTTTATAAAATTAAAGGTGATGTGGTTCCTAAGGGGATATATTGGTGTAAAGTGGTACATTCCATAATCAAGAGTTTTTATTTATAATCTTACCGAATGTATAAGCGGTTGTTTAGGAGTAGTATATATACAAAGTAAAGGCGGTATGTTTGTCGGTCAAAAATTTAAGACGTATTTATACTCAAACCAAAACAGATATTGATATATCAATTAATTGTATTAAACTTACGAGTTAAATTATATTGTCTTTAATAACAGTTTCTTCTATCAATAATTTATGTGTCCATCAGTAGGGGACTCTCTTAACATCAAGTCTGTGCTAACTAACTATTTATAGAATTAACTTTCGTTGGCACCAAGTTCTTGTTGTTGCCCATTCGTAATGTTCGTTAGCAGTAATCTAGCCAATCTACACTAACTGCATCAGTAATAGTATCAGAGGTCTCCCCATCAGTGATAACTGCATCATCACAATTCCTACTAAGATCGACCTCACCAACACCATTAGTAGTAACAATGTTAATAACAAGCTCGAAGGTACAAGCAACAAGTTATTGTTGATGACATTAAACAAACTTGCAAACTACGTCATCAAAAAGTCACATTTCGCCCATCGCTCACATATCATAGTTGGCCGATAACTCTCATTCCCATCATCCTTTGTGTGACAAATTCTTTCTTTTCTTCCTTTCTCGTCCTGCTCTCAAGGGAACAATGTACGCACATTAAAATTAGGTTTTATTTATTTTTATTAGCTCATGCATGCAAGCACAGTTCAAGTCATCACGTTGCCATTGTGCCATTATAACCGTAGCTCTTATGAGCATGTCTTCGTAATCATAGCTCATATCATTGCAATCATAGCTCATATAACCATATGCCTCTAACCGCCACTAATACGGATTTAAATTCGTTATTGTGTTTTGCCAACATCGTTTTTTATGGTTCAAGTTTTGGACATTTTTTTATCTTCTTTGAGATTATACTTTCTTCTCATACCAGTAAATTCGTTGTTTTTTGCTCCACTTTGAGTCTTTTATTTCCTTCTGCTGCAGTTGGAGGGACTATCAACAAGAACATGTTATTTATAATTTATTGTAGTAACTTACCAAATATGATTTGATTAGGTTTTCTTATCTAATTATCTTAACTGTTTTCATATACATATTTGATTTATAAGGGGGAAAGAGTCCATCTTTCACATTTCCAGAACCTTAACGTGCTCTCTTGTTTTCGTATATGTCACATCAAATTTTTAATATCCTTCTCTTTCCTTTTCTGAGGTGGGAGAGTACATATTTCACATCCCTAAACCATTTTAGTTACTTAGTATTTTAATATAATTAAATTTTAATATCAATTAAAAATGAATTAAAGTTTGTAAAAATATTAAAAAATATAGATTATTAACAAAATTTAGACCGGTTAAAATTTAAAAATAATACTATAGGAATAATTTCTCTGATGATTTCATTGATGTCAAGGTGAATATTTATACATGTAGATTTGCAACTATACTATGAGAACTATATGGGATAAACTATGAGAATTATAAGGGATAGACATCAACTAATACAAAGTCAATTATAGATAAATATATGCATGCTATTATACCCCCGCAGTCGAAGCGGAAGGTGGACGAATGCTGAGACTGGAACGAAAGTCGTCAAACAAAATTCGTGGTAGTCCTTTGGTAAATATGTCAGCTATCTGATAGCGAGAAGGAAGGTGTAGAACACGTATACGTCCACGCTGAACTTCCTCACGAACAAAGTGTATGTCTAACTCAATATGTTTTGTTCGTTGATGTTGAACTGGATTCCCGGACAGATAAATAGTGCTCGCAATAAACGAGGGAGGCTTGACATAAAGGCACATGAAGTTCCAGAAGCAAGTTGCGGATCCAACAGAGTTCAGATACGACATTGGCGACGCCCCTCTACTCTGCTTCGGCACTGGATCGAGAAACTGTTGACTGGCATTTGGAGGACCATGAAATAAGATTATCCCCAAAATAAACACAATACCCAGATGTGGAAGGTCGTGTGGTCGGGCAACCGGCCCAATCCGCATCTGTATAAGCAAGCAAGGAAGGAGTTTGGGCGGCACCAAGATGTAGACCATAAAAGATAGTTCCTTTGATGTACCTGATAATTTGTTTAAGAGCATTCCAATTATGTAGTTGAGGAGAATGCATATGCATGCACACTTGTTGGACCGCATAGGTGATATCCGGGCAGGTGAAGGTAAGATACTGGAGGGCCCCGGCAAGACTCCGATAGAGAGTAGGGTTGTCAAACGTGGTGTCTAACGTGCCAAGTTTACCTTGAGTATCGAATGGGGTGGCTACCGGGTTGCAAGATTCCATGCCGGCGCGCTTGATGATGTCATGAGCGTACTGTTGTTGAGGAAGGAACATGTTGTTACCAGTTCGAGTAACCGATATGCCTAAAAAATATGTTAGAGGTCCAAGATCCTTCATAGCGAAAGCACTTGCAAGGTTAGCCAGCAGATGTATCCGTAGACGGTCGGAAGAAGTGGTAAGAAGGATGTCATCAACATATAATAAGAGATTTGCAGTGTCTTTGCCATGGGTGTAGATAAATAATGAATTATCGGATCGGCTTTGTTGGAACCCCAAAAGTGTGACATGATCTGTGAAGCGCTGGTACCAAGCTCGTGGCGCCTGTTTGAGTCCGTATAAGGACTTTTTGAGTAGGCATACATGTTCTGGATAGTCTTTGTGTCTAAACCCCATTGGTTGGTACATGTAAACAGTTTCATTAAGATTGCCATGTAAGAAGGCGTTGGTCACATCTAACTGATGAACCGGCCAAGACTTCGAAAGTGCAAGTGTTAAAACAGTCCGTATGGTGGCGGGTTTTACGACGGGGCTGAAAGTTTCACCACAATCCACGCCTACCTGTTGGTTTCGGCCATCACATACCAACCGCGCTTTGTAGCGCTCCAAGCTCCCATCCGACTTGAACTTGTGCTTAAATAGCCACATGCTTCGGATGATGTTCATGTGTGGTAGGCGTGGAACTAACTCCCACGTCTCGTTTTTAATAAGGGCATTAAACTCGTCGGTCATAGCACGGTACCATTCTGGAGTGGACAAGGCAATCTGAGGTGTTTTGGGTATGGGTGCGAGGGAAGTAGAGTGAAGGTTAAAGACTTTCTTAGGTTTGGAGATGCCATCCATGGCCCGAGTACGGATAGTGCGGGTGGGCGGCATGGGAGGTGGGGAAGGAACGGAAGAAGAGAGAGAAGGGGTGGAGAGGGTAGAGGAGGGTGGAATGGTTGATGTGCTAGAACCGTGGGGTGGAGGGGTGATGGGTTGGGGAGAGGATGGTGGTGAGGGTTGTGGTTGGGCCGTAGATGAAGAGGGGGTGGCAACAGTAGGGTTAGTAGTTGAAGGTGGTCTAGAGTGTGTGACATGTGGCCAATAAAGTGGGTGGAGATGGTTTGTCAGAAAGTCATAGTTGGATTGTATAATGGGTGATGGAGAGTTATGGAAAGGGAATGTGCTTTCATTAAAGACAACATGTCGGGAAATGATGAGCTTGTGAGTGGTTAGGTCGAGACACTTGTACCCCCTATGGTTTGATGGATAGCTAAGAAAGACGCATGGGTTGGATCGGCGTTGAAGTTTATGTGTTTGAGTGGAGGGAATGAGAGGGTAGCAAAGGCAACCAAAGGACCGAAGGTGGGTGTATGATGGGTTGCGATTGTAGAGAAGTTGGGTGGGTGAGTGAAAGTGGTGAGTTTTGCTTGGTAATATATTAAGTAGGTATGTAGCCGTCTCAAGAGCATGATGCCAGAATGTAGTAGGGAGAGAGGCTTGAGCAAGTAAGGTGCGTATGATATTATTTATGGAGCGGATTTTGCGTTCCGCTTTGCCGTTTTGGGAGGAGGTGTGGGGCAAGAGAAGCGAATGGGTCAAATTCAATAGAAATATGATTATCAGTGGTAAGACGACGAACAGAAAGTAAATTTTTAATTAAATTAGGGGCGTAAAGGACATTGGTGAGGGTGAATGGAGGGAAAGGTGCTGGTAATTGTTGATTGCCTTGTCCACTAACTGGAATGGTTGTACCATTACCAACAATAATATTTCGAGCAATGCCGGTATTAAAAAAAGAAGTGAAGTTACCTTGATTATTGGTCATGTGTGTTGTCGCCCCGGTATCCATATACCAACTCTGATCGGGTGGGTTGAGTGACATGGTATATAACGCCTGGTCCAAGTCCGTTGGGGTGTACCCGGTTGCAAGGGCCTGATTGGGCCTGGGCCCAAGTATGCCTGGGCCAGGAGAAGGGAAAGAGGCCCGTGGTGTGGTTGGGTATGGACAAGGTGGGCTAGCCCACTGTTGTTGCCAATAAGGCGTGTAAGAAGGATGAGAAGGGGCCCAAGATGGCCACTGTTGAGAAGAGTAGCCAAAATTTTGATAATTTCTCTGATGATTTCATTGATGTCAAGGTGAATATTTATACATGTAGATCTGCAACTATACTATGAGAATTATATAGGATAAACTATGAGAATTATAAGGGATAGACATCAACTAATACAAAGTCAATTATAGATAAATATATGCATGCTATTAAATTCAACCATGTTTAAATATGTTTATCAGTTACGTAAAAATAATACAATTTTAAGCACTCAACATCCACGACTTCTTTGGTTCGACCAACCCTTTCCACATGAACTTTTAACATATCGAGCAATACTTCGAAAGGCATGCTCTCAATATCTAAATATTGCTCAATTGAGCCAACAATATGAAGATACGTATTTACTACTGATTCTAACCACTTTTGAACAATCACTGCATCATCAAGATTCAACCCAAGGTTGTTAAATCTTGAAAATAAAAAACACTTAGCTTTCTTGTGAAGTTCAACAATGGTAATCAAAGCAATGAGAACACACACGGAGTTTTGTGGGAGGACAATTCCACGACGACCTTTTTATTATTAATACTCGAAAAACTCTCTCTTAAAGAGATTAAAAATAACCCAATCACGATTTATAAACTCACTACCCTTGAAAAACTAGAAAACTTAACAAAACATAAATCCTACTCATACATAAACAATGACTCTTTAAAACTTGGATAAGATAGACTAAAATGAAATACAATAAAACTAATCTAAAACAGAAGTTGATTTATGAGTTGATCCTATCTACATCGGCAATAAGGATTAAGCTCACAAGTAAGTCTGAAGGAATGATCACATTGCACTTGTTGATCCGTTGTTATTTGATAATGAACTCATCGGTATAAATGTTGATGGTTTGATGACAACGGGTTTCTCTATCGGTAGAAACTCCAACCCTCTCACTTGTGACTAATGTTATTGTTGGATTCGATTACCCCTTGATTGAATTACAAGATTCCATGTAGTTTACTTGGATTTGTGGTTCAAGTCTTTGTTTGGTTAAAACTTGTTCCATAGGTCTCTAACTTCTCACCGTCTTTAACAACAGATCTTCTCCTCACTCTAATACTGATTATTGGGAAAAATTCGTTTAGAAACATACATAACAACCTCAAGATCCCATTATGACTCAAATACCAACTAATTTGATAAAGACTCAACCTAGATAATTTCTCCCCAAGCAACTAACTCAAAACTAAACGACACAAATAAGAATTAACTCATTAAACTAATACTCATCGATCTAAGACTCACTCCAAATGTGAACCAAGTTTAGAATTAACTCAAATAAGAATTTTGGGGTGTGCATATACGAATCTATGTGGCCCAAACCTGGCTAAGGAATTAATCCAAACTTTGGTCTACTGGTTCAGTCTGGAGTTTGTATATTCACCAAAAACCGATTTCCAATCCAGTCCAAAACCAATACAAACCCTAGACTGAACCTCCGTTATATGTCTAAAACCCTAGAAATGTTCTTTGCTAGTAGGTTTTAATTGTTTTATTGTGTTTCAATTACATCATCTGAAAGCTAGAATCGATCACAGAGTCTTGAGTAGCATGGTTTCCGTACCAACTGAGTTCTAATATTATTCTTTACTACTTGTTGTCAAATGTTTATGCAATTCTCCAGTTAGGGTGTTTTCTAGTTGTAGATTTAGTGTCCAAGAGGTTGATGTTGTTAGTTATGAATTTCAAGAATATTTTCAACAAAAATGCTTGAGTTAATGCACTTTATTTGTCTAACAAATTAACAAAACAATGTCTTTGCAAATATGGAGGTTTTGTAGGTGGACAATGACAATAATTCTTTATAGATGGATATCAACTCAAATTTAGAGTCAGTTTTGTGACTGCATATAGGCATATGTGATCTTTCATATGTTTATAATATATGTTCCAATGGTTTTAGCATATTTATTCCTTTAGAGTTTAGACAAGTCACAACTCACAAAGGTGTTGGGTCCGCTTTGGGCCTGGCTAGTTTGTTAGCTGGACAGCTGGCCCAGTACAAACAGATTGGGCTCAGTCTAGTCTTTGTATCTTTTTGTGTTTTCTGATTTTAGGTCCGGTCTAGAATCAAGCTGAATTTGTTTTTCAATGGTTAACCGGTAGAGGTGCGGTAACTAGTTTTTTTCAAACTAGTTCGGTTTTTTAACTAGACCAGTGTTTTTGTTATGTGTTCAAACCGGTTTTCTAACTAAATACTCGAACCCTTCAAACCAATTTGAAACGGTTTTGAAACCTGTCTTTTACAAAAGAAAAAAAACAGGTTTTTGTACGGTTTAATGGGGAAGGATACCAGGACTCTTAACAATTTTTAATCTTCCTTGACCTTCGAGAAACACAAAGAGATGACGTGGACAAAGCCGGAAAGAAAACCTGACCCCGTCCCTCACACCCTGCTCCTCGGTTAGGTAGCTTTTTGTGAGATTCTAACATGTACAAAGTTGGGAGGAAAGCCTGCAAAGGGGTGACCCGAACCATGTTTCTTTCTAAACCTGACCCGAACCAAATTAAGCCAAGCCCCCCCCCCCCCCCCCCCCCAACCCAATGGATTTCTTACAATTTTCTGGTTTGAAACTGAATATGAGCCATGGATAGCGCTAATACGTTCTTGTAATTTTGGTTCCCTATACTTTTCATATTTTATAAAGTTTTCGTTTTACGTTTCGGTCTAAATTTTACAAGTTAACACGTCGCAGCATGCGTGTGTGGTTCAATGTTTTTATGCTTATTTTTTCGCCGTTTAACGGCTCTGTCGCAATGCGCTGGTTCTAGATCGACTTACTAATTATTTTATATGTTTTACGTTTCGCCTGTGAGGTTCAACGTTTTTACGTCTATTTTTCGTTTGTTTTAATTATTTTCTTTTCTATTTTTTTAATACGCGTTTTTCCGGTGTTGATCGTCATTAGCAGTGGTGTGCTATTGGTGCTACTTTGCATGATTTTATGTTCCCACCTGCAACGCGAAGGATTAATGCTAGTTTCTATTGATACTATCTAATCTATTAACATTTTGTTTTGAAGCTTTAAACATTGAAAGTAATAATGTGAGGGATCTAAGCATCGAGTTAACAAGCATTAATCTCCCACCAAACGATATGTTATTCGCTTTCCAACTCGATAGCTTCTTATTGAATTTGTTGATAATCAAAGATTCATGTGATTATATGATTAAATGCTTATAATTCAGTTGCTCGTGATTAGGAGTATTGTTTGTTAGATTCAGACATGCTACTAAGTACTATCAATGTATGTAAAGGTATCTTTCTTAATCTTTATTTCTTATACAACGGTTTTAAATTATTATTATTTTTAGTGGTATTGTTAAAACAAAAAACAAAATTGTTGTACATATAAACCCAACCCCTTCGTCCTACGTGTCCAATTCCATCGTCAGTTGCCGACTTGCGGAGATTCCCATGGTATTCTTTACAAGAATAATCATTCAAATAATAATCTCAGGCCGCTCCACATAATATTAATAATAATTTCACTATAGATGATCTCATATACCACTTTGGAACTTAATATAAAATTAAACTTACATAAAAAAAAATCAAACATAGTTTTTATTAGATTTATAATATTAAGGTTTTTGAAAGTTTACGAGTAAAAAAATGTACAATAGTTATTTTAAATTCTATTAGGTGAAATTGATAAAGGTAAAATTTGAGTAACTCACACATTTAGATTTGATATTTAGGTGTGTAAACGAGTAAGCCACCTTACGAGCTAATCGAGATTGGTTTGTTATACATAAAATCAAGCTCAACTCAAAGCTTGAGCTCATATTATGGTTGATTTAACAGAAGAGCTCATGCCAAGCTTTACATATCGAGCTCAAATCAGCAATAGGCCTAAACGAGCATTTTACTCATATATTTTATAATTAATCTATTAATGATATACTTACCTAAATAATTATTCTTACATGTAAAATTATGGCAAGAAAAATTAAATTCATATATTACATTATATATAATTGTGAATATATATAATATTTATTATGAAAATACATAAATAAAATAAAAAACAAGCAGTCGAGCTTGAGCTTAAAATATCTCTCACAAGCTAAGCTTGAGCTCTAAAATAAAGGTCTAAGCAAACAAAGCTTGGGCTCAACTCCTATGTTGATATTGAATTTCTAGTTGAATAGATATGATATTGTGGCAGCTTGATATTGAATTTCTAGTTGACTAGATATGATATTATGAAATGTTGTAATGTTGTAGCTGCATATAAAATTATCCTCTTAAATATTTAAAAAACATGATTTCGTAGCTATTTTTTGCAATTTACTTGTTAATTACATGCACACACGCACTACCATATGTGGAGCAAATTTCATCTGCAAGCACACGACCACTCAACCACTAATATGTTGAGAACCGCAAAGTTCACAAAATGCACTTATACGAAATGAATCAAATGTAATCAGAAGCAGGGTAAATAGAAACAAAGGAAGTTCTCTTAGTTCTTAACACATATAACTAATATGTATGACGTGTATATACAAAATGTATATATGTGTGTGTCTGTTGTAGGGAGCATATTCTTCTCCCAATATATTATTATTATTTTAGATGAGAAAGTGGCAAAGCACTACATGCCACAAACACATTTGATTAAACTTAGGCCGGCAAATCTCTGCCCTTAAAAGGCAACAGAAATAACTAATTACATGTGAAATCCCCAAAAGACCCACCCTTGAGGTTCTACTTGTAAATCAATCACCACACAGAGAACAACAGGCAGAGAGAGTTTCAAACTTCCTGTTTTGTCTCCCTCTCTTTCTCCCCCTCCATCCTCTTCCCAAACTTGTTTCCCACAAAAACCAAGGAAGATGGGTTGTGGGAAATCCAAACATGCCGTTGAAACAGCAACCACCGTCGTTAAGTCATCCGATGGCACCACCACCACCAAAACCGTCAAGGAGACTGGTGGCGGGTCGTTGGTACAAAAAGAGGTCGAAACCAAGAGTTTGCGTGTTGAAGACACCAAGAAAGAGACTGTGACCACAAAGGTTGACCCTGGCATGGTTGCCAAAATCGACAATGTGGCCCCCACGTTGTTAGAGAACGGTGAGAAACCCACACAAGATTTGAAAGAAGATGTGAAGGTTAAGGATTCCAGCCCGACAGATAATGTGATCCTGGAAAAGGATGGAAAGGCCGCAGAGGTTGTGAAAGGAGATGAGAAGGTTAAAGATCTCAGCCCGGTTGACGCCAATGGGGTCAACACCGACAATGTGGGCCCCGCGTTGGCGAAAGACGATGTGGGTGTCACAGAAGTTGTGAAAGAAGACGAAGGGAAGAGTGAATCCACCCTAAAACAAGATGAGAAGGCCAAAACCGACAATGTGCCTCCCACAGAAGAAGAAGAAAAAGTGAACGAACCCAGCCTAATAAAGGAGAACGAATCCAACCAAACAAAGGATAACAAAACCAAAACTGAATTCATGACTCCCACAAGCGAAGACGCTGCAGGACCCTTTGAAGTCGTGAAGGGCAATGAAGAGGTTAAGGATTCCAAGGAAGAAAACATAACGACTGCAACTTCTGACGAAAAGCCAATGCAAACCACTGACGGTTCTTCAAACCCTAAGGACGATGACCTCAAAGTCGAGGAACCAAAGCTTGTTGTGCAAGCCACAGAATCAACAAAAGTGGAAGCAAAGAAAGGTATGAAAGTTAGTTTCTTGTTCATTCATGTCCTAACCATCTAGATGAGATGCACAAATAATCATCTTAAAAATAACTTAAAACCAGCCATGTTAAAATGATTAAAACAATATAGATAGACTTGTTTTTGAGCAAGTGTGTGTGTGTTTCTGATCATCTTTTTGAATATATGTTAAAGAAGGAGATGTTGAGGTGACCAAAGTAGACATAGCTAAGGCAACAGAAACAGAGAAGGTTCCCACTGCCAATGAGGTACATATTTCCTCAATTCCTCCATTTTATATATTTTCAAGAACCCTATTACCTTTACTTATCAGTAACAGTCTTACTTCCACAAATCGATTTGATCATATGTTAACACATAAAGAAGAGTTTGGCAACCTAAACAATAAAGGTGGCAAAATGAACGCGTGGGGTCAGATTAGCTAAGGAATCAAATCATATTCGGGCCAAAATGAGTCGTGTTGGACTGGAACTTGCCAACACAGATTTATCAGTCCTTTTCAGTTTATTAACATTATAAGTGTATTAAACATCATTATAAAAGCTATACATACTACTATAAAATAATATTTTTGACATTCTAGAAATTTCATCACTAGATAAAGCTCAAGTAGAAATTCATGATTTTTTTCGTTCATTTTCAGGCAAAGGTTGCAGAAGCACAAGAGAAAGAACCATAGACAGAATGAAGGATTATAAGAAATCCTAGGAAGACAATGCATGAATACATCTCACCCATTGATATGGTTGTGGTTTAATCTTTTGGTAACTTGCTATGCTTTTTTGATTGTATACTTTGTGAACAGACCTAGAAGATTACAATGTATGGCATTTTGAGGTTTTCTAGAATCCAGTCAACATTTATCTTTCTATTTCAGTATTTCCTCATTTATTTGAATCACAAACATTGTCTTAATTTTTCCACTACTCTGTCGTTAAGCATGAAATAGTAGGCGCTATTTACCCCTATTCGCTTAGAAGCATATAGGCAGCTTGTCACTATTTACGCTATTCGCTGTTGATAACTATGGTTTGAATACGGCAATATAACACCTTAGGCAACTCTCACATCCATAGTGCACTATAGAAATATCAGTAATATGGAGTGTCTAGACTCAAATACCACATGCATATTCTCAAATCTCAACACATTCGTCAATAATTAGAGGAAAACTCCACATTTGACCATGTTTGGGTGGATGGATGACATTTGAGCTACCAAACCAAAAACAAAGTCATGAGCTCCTTATCAGAGACAATATTGGTTGCAAATTAGATCTATAATCTACGTTTTATGTAGGGCCTAACTATTTGAACTAGAAAATAAAACCGAGTATTACAGGTTCAGGTTCAAAATCAGGGTAAATTGAATGCCTTGAACAAGCAAAATCACCATTTATTCATATTCAAAAGCGTCTAGTAAGGTATACACAGATCTAATCAAAACTAGGGCTCAATTGCCATCGTTATCACTCAAGCAATCTGCAATCGATATCATCCTACAGCTCAATGAATCAACAACTAAACCAATTTATTCAAATCAATCACTAGTTAATCATCAACACACTTTCTCATGAACTAATACAAACTCAAAGAGCAGAGCCACAAAAGGGGCAAAACCTGAACTCAGACTCCACCTCCCGATCACAAAACCGACATCGCAGGGTTTCCGGCAGCCGGAAGTCAGAAGACGGCGGCGACAACGGCGGCGGATAGAACAGACCGCAGTTGTTACAGTGCATGAGTTGGTCTTTCGCCGGCCACCGCCAGACGGGAACGAAGAAGAGTTTGAGGACTTTTTCGGTGTCGACGAGGTCCGCCGGTGAGCCACAGTTGATGCAACGGGCGGCTTGTTGCTTTAGGACTTGACGAACTTCTTGGGATACTCCTCCGACGAAGAAGAAGAACATTGTTGGTGTGATCGAATGTTGTTATTTGATGGTGAATTGATCGGTGGTGATTGGGGGTTTAGGGTTTATAGGGAGGAGTGTGATCAGGGGTTTCCCGAGGGTTCTACCAAAAGCAGGGAGGTCCTGGTTCCTCTAGAAAGTGTGTGTTGAAGGAAAGAAAATACGGTAGTTTTGTTTAGGGTGTAACGGTGGTTTATCAAAAATAACAATTGTACGAAGATAATCGAGTGGATCCTGGTTTTTGAGTAATCCGATTAGTTGTTTAAAAAAGGGTTCTGTTATATAGACACCCACCCAGATAAGTCGACACCCCTTTATACGCTTTGTATGGGTCCATACGCGGCGTATGGGGTCGAATACACTGAAAACGAGGAAAATTCAGGGGGTTGTCAGAAAGATATACGCCCCATATAGCCCTATACGAGCACATATAGGACTATACGGCGCATATAACGAAATTTCGACACTGACTAGGAGGAAAAATTCAGGGGGCTGTCAGATGGCTATACGACACATATAGCCCTATACGACACATATAAACCTAGACGACCCCCCCCCCCTCCTATACGACGCGTATGGGGATATACGACACGTATAGAAATTTTAGGGTGTTGATTTAAAATCATGGGGTGTTTATTTAACGGGTCCTTAAAAAAATTGTATATGCGTGAAATGATGTCGACAATAGAATTATATTTATTTACATAAAGCTTATGTCAATCACATTTTGATGAGAACTTTTAGATCTAAGGCTCAAATCTAACTTGATTACATTTATTTGCAAAGTGATGGTTTTTTCTTCTTTATAATGTTTTTAGGTGAGTCAGGACTGTAACGTTATATTAATACAGATGCTTAACATTCCACCTCAAGAAGATATACTCGGGCTCTAAACGTTATTAGAAAAAAATACATAAAACTTGTATTGAAATATTAAATAAATAAACTTGTTAGATCATTTAGAATTTACTTAAATGATGATTTTGGATATAGTGGTCGTTTGATCATATCAAGTAATTAAATGATCAACAAGCTTGTTTGACTATTTGAAAGTCAAAGAAACAAAAAAAATGTATTTACAAGTCTAGGTGAGTTCACACAACTCCCAATATATCCAATTGGTGTAATATTTAACATGTCTTAAACAGCTTGTGAAATACATATTTAGCGCACATATACAACCAACTGATTTTAAAGTTTATCCTAAAACATAACAACTACTAACAACCTATGGTAGTATTTTAATTATGAGTTGTGAGTTACGAGCGTTTTAGAGGATGCTTCATTATTCACGAGAAAATGAAAACTCTTGTATTGTATCCCAAAATGCAATCTGCTTATAAACACCTTCATCGTCTTCACATTCAACCCTAAAACACCAAAACCCTAACAACACTGTCATCATTCATCATTCATCATTCATCAATGGCTGACGATCTCAATTCCGTCTTCCAAAGCGGAACGGAGGTGGAGATCAGCAGCAACGACAACGGCTTCCGAGGGGCGTGGTACGCGGGCACCGTAATCAAGCCCAAAAGCGGCAGAAACAAGCAGATGATTCAGGTTGAGTACAAGACGCTAATGGCCGATGATTCTGGAACAAAACCGCTTCGCGAAACCCTAAACGTCGTGCAATTGAGGCCTCTGCCCCCTCGCGAGAAGCGCGATAGGGGTTTCAAGTTTAGTGAGGAGGTCGATGCGTATTACAATGATGGGTGGTGGGAGGGGGTTATCACTGGTGTTTTACCTGGTAATCGGTATTCGGTGTTCTTTAGAGCCACTAGAGAGCAGCTGGAGTTCAGTGGGTCGGAGCTTAGACTTCATAGGGAATGGTTTTATGGGAAATGGGTTCCGCCATTGGAAGAGGAAGCAGAGGTAGTTTACAGTTTTGCATGTTTATTGTTTTATGAATTACAGTGGAATTCTCTGATTTGTGATTTTTGTCTTTTGTGCCCTAGAAGTTTTGTTGATGACGATAGATTAGCACATTGGTTGCATAAGAATCAGGTGTGCTTAGGGGTTGCTTACAGAAACTGCTTTTCAGTTTGAAATAAATAGGGTATATGGTGTTTGGATTAGTTTAGTTTACATCTCTTAGAGATTAAGATTCAACAATCCTAGTTATTGATGATAGTGATCATCGACAAGCTGTTGAATTTTCTGCTTACCTTGTTGCAAGAGATTTATGTTTTCATACAAACTTTGATTGCACTAAATTGCTGAATGAGAATAACTGCTGTGTAAATAGTTGTTTTAATGACGTGATTAAACATTACGGAAGTCATTGTCCTGCTAAGTAGTTTTAGTATACTGTATAACGTTATAAACTTGTAAACATTATAGAATGTCTACAATTAAGCTTCAATATCCTATGTGGGTGCGTGTTTCTATTAACATTATATCATAACCATTTCGTCTTGCCTGAAAGCGTGTAAACGTTAAGAATTTAAGATTGTATTATTAATTTGGTACTTGGATGACAAAAGCTAACCTTGAATGGTTATTTGCTTGCATGTATGCATATTATTTGTTATAGTTTCTTCAAGACTCATATGGAAATTGCATTATAGTCATCAAAAGTGAAATTACCTTTTACGGCTTGGTTGTAAAACGGGGGAGCCGCCCTCAGGCATTTAGGTCATAAAGCCAAAGCTTGTTCTTCACGTACATGAGACACCTGGTATTCATAAAGTATTTGGAAACTAATTATAGATAGTTTATCTTATTTTGTTAATCCTTGAAAACTAAAACATAAGACAACCCTCTTTTAGAGTTTGAGGTGTTCCAATCACATCAGTTGCCTTGCACATCAGGCCTGAGGCACTACTTTTAAACCTAAGTTTCACTGGCTTTATAAACACAATTGTATAAAAAACAAGTTTTATTTATCCCTTATGTTTACATAATCTTGAACTGCTTTTATGTACATTTAAATGAACCACTAAAGCCCTGGTTAATGCTGTTGAGGTTCTTTTGTGCTAGAAGGTCAGTGACTGTTTAAATACTGTTAGAGCATTGACAGGTGGAAGTGTGGAACTATGGCATGATACTGTATTTTTAATATTTGTATACATTATATATCTAGACAAATATCTTGATGTAATATGCAGACAATGTATTGGTCTATAGTTGCTTTATGGTATTGATCAAGCTGTCTGTGTTAGAGTAATAAAAGGACAAACAGGCCAAAATATAGAAAATCCATTCATATATAAGATTTTCCTTCATTGTCCATATGTACTTTTGTGGACACATCATTTATTGTTGCATCAAGTGAGTGGGACCCACCATGACATGATCATATTTTTTATTTTCCATACTACTGTAAACAATGAAATGAGAATATTGGATCTTAAATCGTATTAGACACAAATATTTTTTTCCTTTGTAAACTGTTGGGAGTGTGGTTGTGATGTGGTATGTTTTGATGATTAAGACTAGTGGTGACAAAGCAGGCAGGCTGGGTGCCTGGGGTAGCGGTTGAAACGGGTTTGGGTTAAAATGGGTAATTTTTGGTGTGGTTCAAACGTTTAGATCGAATTGGTCGACCCACACACCAGTTTATCTGTTTTCCTAGTTCTCTTTGACAAAACTGTTTGACCCATTTGATCAAACTTTTCACCTGACCCCTTTAACGACCCGAAAAAACATAACTCAAATCAACCCATGTATCTATAATCAGTCAAAATTGTCACCTCTTTTTAAACTTTCGGCTGATCTTCACTTCACATTTCACACACACATACTATACGGGTATGTAGTTTCTTTTTTCTTTTTCTTTTTCTGTAACACAAACAATCAACATGGTTTACTGCAGGCATCTATCTCTATAGAGTTGAACATTAGTGACAACAAAAAGTTCATCAAAGGGGTAACTGTAGAAATATGCAGTGACGAGGATGGTTTCTATGGTGCTTGGTTTTCTGCCACGGTTCTTGAACAGTTAAGCACTGGGAATTTCAAGGTCGAGTATAAATCCATAAGAAATGATGATGACACAGCTTTCTTAACAGAAATAGTTGATAGCAGCCACATTCGTCCTTGCCCTCCCCCTGAAAACATTGATCATTTCCGTCTGTTCGAAGAAGTTGATGCCTTGTATAATGACGGGTGGTGGGTGGGTGTGGTTTCTAAGGTTTTAAGCCGGCAAAAATATGAGGTGTTTTTTAGGGGGACGGAAGAGGTAATGGTGTTCAAACAATCGGATTTAAGGCGGCATCTTGAATGGATCAATGGCAAATGGGTATCTTCGACTGCGGTTTGTAACTTGGTGCACAGGTAAAGAAATGCCATTCCATGTAGTAGTTGTTAGTTAATGGTTTGGTGGGACTTGGAAATAGGTAATCTTTTGTTGTCATCTAACGTGGTTATGTATTTTGCACATGTTTATGGAAGTTTTTGTAACTTGCTCCTTTTGAAAAGTCCAGTACTTAGTTTTACTTTTTTCTTTGGTTCTATTGATTATAATCTTGAAAGAAAAAAAAAAAGGTTTTAATGACATTGTTACAACCTGCATGGGTTTGCTGTTTCTGTCCATTACAATTTACATAATTTAAAAGTCAAAGCATGAATCTTAAATATATGATTTGTGGTTATGGGTGTCTTCTTTCTTTTTATATTTATTATTATCACTATGAGTACATCATTTATAAGCAACAAGAATATAAACAACTAAAGTAAACTTCTGGAGATGATTTTGTTTGTTAACCCAAGTGACTAATACAATTTTCTTTGTTGGTATCTCTGTGAAACAATGACAAAGCTACACGTGCTATAAATAAATATAAGGCAAATCTTTTTCTCCTACATGTGTGGCAAAACTACACGTGCTATAAAGAAATATTGTACAAGTATAACAAATAAGTAAGTTACTAAACAACAAATAAATAAAAAAAGTAACTCATTTTCTCACTCTTTCTATCGGTTTATAAACACCACCACCTAATATGACAATAAATGGGTTTGGATGGGTATGATAATCCGAACATCATACTCTATTAGAAAAATGTGTTTCATACTCGATTTAAAACCTATCTAGTATGTGTTACATATTTACACGTGGGTATTAGGTGTACTTACGAATAATCAAATATACTTTTTAGTTTCATAAGAAATCATGTTTAGTATGTATGTCAAGTATCTATCGATTACATAACAGTAAGTTAATTTCATTTTTTTCTTTATAGTTTCTCTAACAACTTTATGAGTATGTTGATTTTGTTCTTACAATTAATTTGTTGGATCTTCCTCAAATGTTGATTACTATCAACAAGCGTTTTTGTATTATTTTTTTAATAACTATCACAATCTATAAAATCCTTATTATCTGAAAAATCTCATACACACACAAAAAAAAAGCTGAACATTGAGGTAATATTATATAATTAAAATAAAGAAAAAGAAAAATAATATAACTTACATAAGTGAAATTATTTCGAGTGTATAATCAAGTAAACAAATATGCTTAATCGGGTCGCGACAGATAAACAGATGTATCATAAAATATAATATCCGTCTCATACCCATGGAAAAATAGAAAGTGATTTTATACGTGGTCTTATACCCTTTTCACATGTTTAGAATTTCAGGTATTCTATCGATTTCAAGTTTTATCATGATCACTAATACTGCCTCTCTCTTTATTGACCCTCTACTCTAACAAAAGAGAAAAGAACCTAAGCCCTTACGCCCTCTTTCCTGCCAAACTGGTTTGCCATGTAATTGTTAAACATTACACCCAAAAATGACAATAGTTTTGACATTTATTGCATCTTAATGATCTTACAGTCTTCTTCGGGATAATATAAATTAACTTTTTTATTAGATTTATCTAAGTTTTTATCTTTTTAATAGCGAACTTTTTACTTCTTACGAGACTAGAACTTAAAACATTTAAACTTTAAGAGTGATTTGCCTCTGCCACTATGTCTTTTATCTGGTTTATCAGATCAAGTACGTTATGTGTATAGTTATCCATTGTTTTATTTTTTTATCATTACTTTTCACGTCCTTGTAAATGTTTCTTAAATTATATATACTCTTAAAAATAGTGGTTGGTATAAACTAGGGTTGTATACAAGACGAGCATAATTGAGTCAAGGCGAGTAATATTCTTTGAACGATTAAAATCGATTATCTGCAAGTCCTTGAAGGACAACTTGTACATCAAGCACCCGCACACCATAATGTTTCACCTAATTTTAAACCGATTAATCACCTATATCCGAATTTTACAACACCGGACACACCATAATTTTTCACTTAATTCTAGAGGAAACTCACAAATGTGACAAAAACCATCCACAGTCAAAATAAAAAACATGACCTAAAAGGTACCGAGCTCTATCCTTCATACCTCATGTCATTAAACCAAATGACTAATGGCTTATATATTGTGTAGTAAACCAAAGGAAAACTTGTACATTAAGCACCCGCACACCATAATGTGTGCCTCTATTTTTTTGTGTAAAAAGCCTAATATAATTACAGGAAATGCCTATAAAGCACTGCAATGTATTAATAGAAAAGCATATATAATACAAACATTAATGTAATCATATTAACCTATATGTTAAAATTCAAACGAAACAAAACAGTAGCATATAAGTGTTATGAGCATTGGGTACAAACAGGAGATGCAACCACTTACCCCATCATCCTTTTAAATGTCAAATAAACCTAAGGGGATGACTAAATTCACCAATATTATCTTGTACCTTTTAAATAAAAAATCAAAAGGACTCATTTTCAAATACTTACAAAACCAAGGACCAATTAAAAAGCACCTATTTGCAAATACCACTGAAAGAAGGATCAAAGTGAAGATACAAACCCTACGTTAGGGACCAACTAACAACATTTAAACCATTATAAATAAACAAACCCTAACACATTTACAATCGCCAATGGAGTCACCATCCAATAATCGGCCGCTGCTGCTGCAAAAACCCTAAATCGGCTACTGATCGATGTTCTTCTACAATCATAGGTATATCGATCATCTTTATTTATTTGATATATGATAATTTGTTGATTAATAATTTCATTATATCACGAGCATCAGTTTTGTTTATGTTTACATTGTTTCTGTTGGTATATTGCATAAGTTTGAGCTCAGATCATTCATCATATTGGTTAAAATCTAACAGATACTTATTATTTGTGATTGATTTCTTTAGATCTACACTGTTGTTGAGGATATAATGAAAGTTGTAATTTTGATGTTTGTTTTTTCAGTTTCTTTGATGCTTGTTGATGTTTGGAAGAGGGATTATGCTGTGGAGAACATATGCATCGGCTTAAAGGGGTTGCGGTGTTTTATGAGAATTTTTTTTTAGGTTTTTAGTTATGATCTAGCAAGGTGTTGGAGTTCTTTATGTCACGATGTATGACTATTTGTGGTTGATTAACAAGGGATTATGAAGGTAGTCTAGCCCACAGACAACACGAATGAGTATCTAGAGGTATTAGTTCATGTGTGAGACGTGTGTGTTCAAAAAATTGTATTATGCATGTGTCACGCAGGAATCAAATGGCTCTAGATAAGCATTGGTGTTGTGTGTGGGCTGGCTTACCCTCATAATCCTTTGTTATCAATTTAGATGGTCATACATAGTGATATAAATAGCTATAAGATCATGTTCGAATATTTGTTATCAATCCTTTGGTGTTTTAGCTTGTAATGGGAAATAATGGTGTAGTTCTAGACTTCTAGATGTTCACTTGTATTGTATCTCTTGAAGGTATTTTGAGATTTTGATAATTGGTTTTGTGGATGTTACTATGATTTTTCAGTGTGTTGAACTGAATATGACAATTGTTAAAGACAACAATTCCTACACTAAACTTGGGTCATTGACTTAAGTATGATTTTTATAATTATGTGTTAAGAGGTGTTGCTATCTATGACATCTTGTGTAAACTTAAGTTTCAAACCTGACAGGGTATAAGTTTCAAACAGAGTAGTTTACCTGGTGTTAAATCTATGCTAGTAAAATCTTAATGTAAATTTATACACTGAAAATTGACAAGTGTAATTACCAGATTATGATAAGCAAAAAATGTTCATTTTTTATGTTAAGGTCCTTCTCAACCACAAAGTTTAAAGATATAAAAGTTCGTACAAAGGTTTTATATATTTAGGACAAATATATTCAAGAAACAAATAATATTTCTATGAAAAAAAAAAATAAATTCATTATCTTCGGTTTTTTGTTCAACAATAAAAAACATATACAGTAATTTGAAGATAAATTAAATATGTTGTCATAATCTCTGCATTTTTCAACAAAATCAATCTGTTTACACCATTGTCATGATCAACACATCTCACTTGCCACTTCTCCCTCATCTCCCTTGAAGTCGTGCTCCGCTTTGCTCTCCCTTATTAAGGGGTTGTTTAGCAGCCTCTTAATCAGTCTTTTAATTATTTAGATGTCTGAATAGTTCAACACTTAATGGTTCAGATTGTTTGTATCGCGAGCAAATGTGATTCAGACATTTGCTCTGAATGATTAAGCATTATAATAGTGCTGAATGGTTAAGAGGTCTAATGATGAATGGTTAAGACTTATCTGAATTGGTCAGACATTTGCATTTGAATAGTTAAACGATATTTTAGCTCTTAATGGTTCTGACCTTTTATTGGTTCAACACTTAATCATTCATAAGTTGTAACAGCACACATGCTTTTTGTAACACCCCACCTCAGATAGGGCTGACGTGTCACATGGTACAGTAATAAGGGATACTAATACTGTTACATTAGTTTAACACCAAAATATTAAAGTTTTAAAATAAATGCTAAAAGTCTTATTTAATTATCGTCTCTTCACTTCCTAGTTTGTTCTTTAATGCTCTTCACACATTCCTTTGATTGCCCTGCATACCTGCCGCGAATAAACAATGCGGCTGAGCAAGTGCCCAGTGAACGGATAAAAGAAAAGTTGACACAAATATCGTAACGAATACAACTGTCACGACATAAACACACATACATATAACTATACATCAGATCATCATAATCACATAGTACGGATATCATATTTCATTTGAACATGCCACGTTAACAGAATACAGATTTCAGGTATCGATATTGTAGGTTTTGACAGATTTCAAATTTACATACTTCTTATTATACAAATCATGCATGTTAACAAAACTTCAGGTACAAATTCACAGACAAATTAACATATTCAGATTTATGGAAAATACCCAATGTGCCAGAAACAGATATCAGAAATAAAGTAGCAACCATAGTGTTTATAGAGGGCGGCAGTCCCTAAGTATAGATGTGTGGAGGAGCGTTGGCATACACTCATATCCACCAGATGCAGATATATCCTAGAACCAGTCCATACGCATCTGAAACAGATATAGCTAAGTACTTCTCCAAGCACATAGATATGCAGATAGAATAGAGACGTCGTGGTCTAATCACACCGCCACGGATGGTGCCAAGTCATCGATGCCGCAATGACAAGTCTATGGAACCCCCATAGAAAGTGTTGCTCGGGTATCAGAGTTCAGGTTAACAGATCATATAACCAAGTTTAAAGTTTATTAAGCATAATGAATTATATACTAAATAAATCAACAAGTTCAATTAAGATAATGTGTGAAGAGTGTTAAAGAACAAGCTAGGAAGTGAAGAGATGATAATTAAATAAGACTTTTAGTATTTTTTATGACTATAATATTTTGGTTATAAACTGATGTAACGATATTGGTTTGATTTTTTTTTATTATTTTATTTCCGCATTTATTAGTATCTCTGATTACTGTTTGTGTGACACGTCAGCCCTTTCCGGAATGGGGTGTTACACCTTTGGTGGTTAAAGTAGGTTTTATAAGGTTCTCATCGGGTTCAAACTTCAAACATTTACCAGGTGAATATTTTGGATGCTCATCGCGGTTTAAAAAAATAATGCTTTCATTGGAAAATGGATAAGAACATCCTACAAAATGTCTCCTTATGGTGCCTATCGTTAACGACTCTTTTAACTATGGAATGTTTATTATCAAAAGCAGCAGAACGCTAGTAGTTATCCCCATACTTTCCGTCCTACAATTGTTTTTGTCTAGCCAATTGTGTTTGATAGTACAAACTGTATGGTCCAAGTGTTGTATTTGAGGCTTTTAGTCCGGTATTGCTTTATCTAGGTATCCATAGGCCATAAGTTATGGTCTCACGCTCAAGATGTGAAAGGTGCCACATAGGCTGGTCACGAGCTGGAACACCACCTCTCTAGGGTGTGATGAGAGGCGTTGGGCTTGGCGTGAGTAGGGTCACGAGCATTGCCATAACATTACTCCTCGTTAACTTTTTTTTTTAATTAAATCTCACATTCACACAAACACTATTATACACCTCTAGTGAGAGTGAATATTGTCGTGAATAAAACTATCTAAAAACAAGTCACAAAATGAACTTCACAAAATGCATGAACTAAAAGCGCTTAATCACTTATTACAAAAGCACGTATATTTTTTATGGTATAATCTTCTACTCAATTGTTAAAAAAATGAAAATAAAAAAAACGTGTTATACTCGTATAGTACCACTCAAGCTCCCCACGACCACATCTGGGCCCTATTTGCGTTGAAGCAACTCCGTGTGCTCTACATTTCCAGCAAATTGCTCGGGTTATCAAAGCTTTGGTTTCTTGCGTGAGCTCTCGGTTTTCCATGAAAATCCGTCCTAGATTTCATGCATTATATATGTTGACCAGAAAGGTCAGCCACTCATATTGTCAAACTGTATCTTATTTGGTGTTAAAGATTCATCTGAATACATGTATAACTATTGCAAAAGTAAAATTATCTCAATCATGAGGCAGTCTATTTTAAGAGCACCTTTTGTCAACTTAATTTTCCAACTAAAAGAGCACTGTAATTTAAAAAATAGAAATAAAGAAAATGCTTTCATTGGAAGTTGGATAAGAACATCCTACAAAATGTCTCATTATGGTGTCTATCGTTAACGACTCTTTTAAATATGAAATGTTATTGGGTTCTGCTGGGACACCGCAAGTGTTTTTAGGAGAAACCGGACCTAACCGTCACGTTTTGGCCAAAATGTGATGGTTTGAAAACCTAGAGGTGACGGCTAGGTCAAAATGTCACGTATGACTTGACTCCTGACAATAGTACACTGTAAAGATGCACGGGTCTGAAACAAAAGGTCAGGTTTGGCCAAACCGTGACGGTTTCTCATCCATTTCATGTTTTTTATAAAAATATTGATTTTTTCTATAAAAAAATATAGAATATTACACTTAAAATCATACATAGTTATAACACAAAAGTAAAACTATACTATAGATATTAATATTATAAAAAAAGTATAGAATACTATACTAGTTTGCGTTATCTCCAATCGGCATTGCTACTGTAAAAAAAAGTACCTACTATTAACATTTTTAAAAATATACTGCAAACTTAAAGCCTAACATTAAATTTTGAGAATAAAAAAAGACATCACATGGTTTTTATGTTTGACGTTAGGCTTTAAGTTTGCAGTATATTTTTATGCCTTTTTTTATTTTCAAAATTTGACGTTAGGCTTTAAGTTCGCAGTATATTTTTAAAAATGTTAATAGTAGGTACTTTTTTTACAGTAGCAATGCCGATTGGAGATAACGCAAACTAGTATAGTATTCTATACTTTTTTTATAATATTAATATCTATAGTATAGTTTTACTTTTGTGTTATAACTATGTATGGTTTTGAGTATAGTATTCTATACTTTTTTTATAAATAATCAACATTTTTATAAAAAACATAAAATGGACGAGAAACCGTCACAGTTTGGCGAAACCATGACCTTTTGTTTCAGACCCGTGCATCTTTATCAGTGTATTTTTGTCAGGAGTCAGGCCATACGTGACACTTTGACCTAGCCGTCACCTCTAGGTTTTCAAACCGTCATGTTTTGGCCAAAACGTGACGGTTAGATCCGGTTTCTCCTAAATTTTGTACAGTGCGCCTAAAATTTCCCATGTTATTATCAAAAGCAGCTGTATGCTATTACACATTAAATGCCCATGATTTTGTATGTGTAGTCGCGCAACATTACTTATCCCCATACTTCCCGTCCTACAATTGTTTTTGTCTAGCCAATTATGTGTTTGATAGTACAAACTGCATGGTCAAAGTGTTGTATTTAAGGCTTTTGGTCCGGTATTGCTTTATCTGGGTATCAATAGGCTTTAAGTTATGGTCTCACACTCAAGATGTGAAAGGTGCCACATAGGCTGGTCACGAGATGGAACACCACATCTCTAGGGTGTGATAAGAGGCGTTAGGGCTTGGTGTGGGTAGGGTCACGAGCATTGCCATAACATTACTCCTTGTTAACTTTTTTAATTAAATCTCTCATTCACACAAACACTATCATACACCTCTGGTGAGAGTGAATATTGTCGTGAGTAAAATTATCTAAAATCAAGTCACAAAAGGAACTTCCAAAATGCATGAACTAAAAGCGCTTAAATCACTTATTACAAAAACATGTATATTTTTTATGGTATAATCTTCTACTCAATTGTTAAAAAAATGAAAATAAAAAAAACGTGTTATACTCGTATAGTACCACTCAAGCTCCCCACGACCACATCTGGGGCCCTATTTGCGTTGAAGCAATACCGTGTGCTCTTCCTTTCCAGCAAATTGCTCGGGTTATCAAAGCCTTGGTTTCTTGCGTGGGCTCTCGGTTTTCCATGAAAATCCGACCTAGATTTCATCCATTATACAAGTGGATATGTTGACCAGAAAGGCCAGCCACTCATATTGTCAAACTGTATCCTATTTGGTGTTTAAGATTCATCTGAATACATGTATAACTATTGCAAAAGTAAAATTATCTCAATCATGAGGCAGTCTATTTTAAGAGCACCTTTTGTCAACTTAATTTTCCAACTAAAAGAGCACTGTAATTTAAAAAATAGAAATAAAGAAAATGTTTTAGCATAGCATAGTACCAAAGGTGCAATATTAGTTTTATTGTGGAAAAGATTGAAAAGAATCAGGGAAAACTACATACTGAAGGGACTTCTCCTGATGCTTGAGTAGCCCCCTCCCACTATAACTTTTATTGATATTACTTCTGTTGGCTGTAGCGCAATAATCCATGGACGTCAACTATGCCAGGAGGAAAGACAATATCAGTAGCTGCTCTAACCGCTACTTTAGCTACAGCCGTAACATTGACAGGTGGTGTCAACAGTGGACCGACAAGTGGAACCTGGCTCAGTGGCTTTGCGTGTTGGAGAACCTGCATTCATGAAAAACAAAACTATTTTTAGGTTGTTATTGTCTTAGTAAGGCAAACAGCAAAGGAAAAGAGAATACTCGGTAGAGGTGTGAAAATAAATGGATAAGATGGTTTGAGTAACAGCAGAATGGGTATATTTACTGTTTTAGTGCCCGGTCACAATGGGATGGGCTTGGTTGGGTTGGCATGACCCTTTTTTGTCCAGATCTAAAAATATTAGTGTTATAAACAACTATTGACGGCATTTCAGTGATTCTACGGGTAGCATGGTACCATCTCTAGTGGAGAACCGATGACACCCAAAGGCAACTCCATGTTGCCAACACGGCGATTTCCATAGATGAATCCAGGTCTCAGAATCACATCTGAAATTAAAATTGAAATTTATCACATATTTGAACCCCAAATTTTTTTTATACAATTTCAATATCTAACTAATATTTTACATGGTGATAAAATTCTCTTCATCTTCCAAGTATTAATATATTTGTAAAAGGAACTTAGCAGCGCATATTTAGGGAAAAATGAGAGAACACTCACGTCCATATGGATATCTCACCAGTAACTCTGTTTCTGCAGCTCGCTGCATCATTATCACACAACCATCAGTTCTGTTAGTGAAAACACCTAAGAACAATAAGAAAACCATGTATTTGATGTTTACTCAATTAGCAAGTTGATTTTTCCAAACTTAGAAATAGAAATGGTAGATGGTAGATATATCACTAGGGTAAGGCTAGTGAACCTGAATAAAACCCAAATATTTGTTCGTGTCAAACCCTAACCCCAACACACATAAAACCATGTAACCAAGTCACGACATGGGTAACCCATGTATCTAAACATTTTAGCAACCAAAGTGGGATGATGGGATGCAACCAAGTTGCAAATGGGTCTTAAATGGGTAACCCATGTATGTGTGTGTGTGGGTGTGTTGTTGAGTTTAAAGTTTAAACATGACGGTCTATTTCATTTTAGTACTATCTAAACATGAACTGTTTATTAAATTGATTAGACACGTCAACCTAGCACGCGCAAAAATATTCGAATCCGAAACTGCATACGAAATATCTGAAAATACAAACCCGAAATATCTGAAAATCGGATATCCAAAATTTTCAAATTCGGATACTGTTTTTGAAAATTTCGAATATTCAGATATCCGAATTATCCGAAACATTTTTATAAAAAAACTATTAAATAATAAATAGTAATTAAAAATTTCGGATATATTGGATATTTTTTTTAAATTCAGATATTAAAATTTTTTATTAATTTTAATACAAATTATTAAGATAATACATACTTTTTTTGAATTCGGATATCTGAATCCGTATCCGAATTTCGGATACCCGAAATCTCGGCTTCAGATGTTGAAATCCACTATCCGAAAATCCGGATATCCGATTTTGAACACCCCTCAATTGATGAATTATCCAATGAGCACATTCAAGTTTTTAATCAGATGTAACACAAATTAATGAAAGAATAACCACCAAATTATGAATGCTGTAAACAAATGGTCAGTGGTCCATAGTTACCTTTCCATCATAATATCCTTGTAGAATGTAATTAATAATACCACAGTCAGCAGCAGACACATAAACAAATCTTTTAACCCCTGTAAGTAGAAAAAGTGATTAGAAAAAATATACTACACATTTAGATGCAACAATTAACTTATATGTTATGTCATATATGTTGATAAAAAGTAGTTGCTTTATGTTTGAGTTATATTCCATGAGGCTTATATCACTTGTTACTTCATTCAACAATGGGAAAAATACAAAATTGATGAAGGTGAGTGATTTTAGCTCCAACCTTTTTCAGCTGCAGCTCTAATGGCTGTAATATTTGCAGTTCCATTGACCTTGTACATGTAGGAATTGGAACCAAAACCACCAACACAAGACACCTGTAAGTTTTAAATGGATAATTAGAGAAGATATCTTTATACATAATAAATTATAGAGGTTCCATTCCAGGGGAAATAAATTATCATTTAGGTAAATATTTATCGTCCATTAATTCTGACTTAAAAGTATAAGTAAGAAGCTACGCACAATAGAGGTCACTCCACTTAATGCTTCCTTCCATGAGCTTCCAGACAGCAAGTCCCCTGAATTCATTGATAAAAGATTAATTTAACATACTTCTATTTTGATCAAAATTAAGTTATAAACATCTTTAACAAAAGTTAAAAGATTTTTTTAATGAACTAAGCACATATATACGGTACAGTTACTAGTGTTTAGGTACAAAGCAGTGTTATTTTATAAACGTCGATATGTTTTTTCACATCAGCATTTGACACACATGGATTAATGTTGGCATGGAATTAATATTAACTATCAACAACCAGTCATAACTCTTAGACAAAAAAGATTAATAAATTGATGAAATAACAGATTCCAAAATTAGCTAAATAAGTTTTGGTTTCATAAGATGCAACGAAGCACATGCTTGTGTTCATAAACAACTCGCTACCTCTTGAGCAATTTCAGTGAGCTCTCTCTCTCTCTTTCTCTCTCTCTCTCTCTCTCTCTCTCTCTATATATATATATATATATATATATATATATATATATATATATATATATATATATACACACACAAATATAGGAGCATTTAATTAAGAACCACAAAAATGTTGACAATAGCGTTAGTTACTGTACATATTGCTTGATTGGTTGTACTTAAGTTAGAAAATAAGGAGAAAATGGGCATTTTACACTACCAACTCACTCCCTCTGCCGAAAATTTTGGCTGCTACCTTCTTTTACCCTCTCTCATTTCCATCTCCCAACACAAACTTCCACTCTCATGTGAGTCTACACAGTATGATAAAGAACCATACTCATAAATAAGACATTTTACCTTGATGCCACTGCACATTTTTAGCCCATGGTTCCTGAACAGATGGATTGCCAGATCTGCGAAAAGAAGTTACCATTTATGTCATCATCAATATTACTTTAGTTTAGGAAATCTATTAATATATTCCCAATTTCCAAGAATATATATATGAGGAGAACTGTCACTTGATCATAATTTTGATTCTAAGTGATTTAGACCTTGTTTTAGGCACAAACTTAAGGCGAATACATCAAATACTCTTTTACTTAAGGATTCTCTGTAGAGGTTTGACACCTTTAATGTTGTAGTGTTCGTATGTTTGTTGTTTATTGAAATGCACGAATGCCACTCTAGAAATAGGATCCTTAGCAAGGATCTCCACAAAGGTGTTACATAAATCATTTATAATATTTTCACTATAGCCATAAAATTCATCAATATGATGTAAAACATAGAAACAAACACATACCTACTAAGGCTAGCAACAGACAATCCGCGACTCAATGCTTCTTTACATATATGTGAGCCAACAAATCCACTTCCACCAAGCACAAGCAACTAATTACAAAAATAAAATTCAACAAAACAAACACATACACAGCTTAGGAAATAGGAAGCTAATTCAACACAAAAATATTCAAATTTACCTTCTCTGCAGGAGGAGGTGGATCATTAACAGTTTCAGCTTCTTCTACTTTAAGCGGTTCATCAATTTTATTAGATTCTGTCGATAAACATCTTCCTCTGCAGGTAGAACCTAACCTATTGCTATGGTTTACATAACGATTTACAGAAATCGAACAAATGTTAGTTAAATGATAACACGAAAATTGAATGAAAACTCAGAATCATATATAGGAATCATGAAAGGCGAATAGTGAAGATGTGTGGACCTAGATAATCTCGCATTTTAAGCGAACTGAATATCGTAATCCGTTTGATCGACATAAAATGAGGTTTTAGGGCAAAGTTTGATCGATTATTGATAGGGTTATATGAAAACAATTGAAACGATGAAATTAAGAGATTGAAGAACTTACTAGTATCTAGAAAGCGTTAATCTGGAATGGATTAAACGAGACATGATGTATGATCTTTAAATCGTTTCGTTCGTAGTCGAAGAACTCAAAGAAGTGCCGCGAACTCGAGTCTAGTGAAACTGAATCAATAAAATGGAGGTTTTCAGTACAAAGGAAATAATTAGTTTGACCATGGGTTCAAAGAGGGTGTTTGGATCTGGCTCGTGGCTCGAATCTCGTTTGAATAAATTCGGTTTGTAAATGAGTCAGGCAAAACCAATTTGGTTTATAATGAGTTAAGCCTAATTAACCTTAACTTTTGAGATTTTAAAGCTCAAGTAAAAGACGATTCATTGTTATTCGTTCTAATACATATAAAACATTTTCTTTATTTTCAGTTCTAACAATCTAACTGAGCCAAACCAAGCTGAGTCTTTTTCTTAAAACCGAGTTGAGCTGAAGCTCAAGTTTTTAGCGCAATTTATAATCCAAGCAGAGCCCTAGCGTAATTTATTTTCAGTTTTAAACTCGTTTTTTTGCTTTGTTTTGCTTTTCTTTCTGGTCTTTGCAGCACCTTTATTCTTTGATTTATCGACTGTCCCATTGCGTTTTAAGAAAGCCTTGAATGCAGCGGCTTCAAGCGTGATTTTTTTCCGACTGATATAGCCCTTTATCTTTTGTCATCTGCCACCATATAATATTGATTTGAGTTAAGTTCCATTTTACTCCTTGAGGTTTGTTAAAAATAAATATATTCCTCCAAAAGATTAAAAATATTAATTTACCTCCAAAAGTTTCATATTTTGTTTCAATTTCGGTCCAAAGTTTCATTAGTTGTTTCAGCTTTATCCAAAATAGTGAAACTTTTGGAGTGAAATTGAAACAACATATGAAACTTTTGGATGTAAATTGATTTTTTTAATCTTTTGGAGGAAAATAGTTATTTTTGTCAAACCTTAAGGAGGAAATTGAAATTAACTCTATTGATTTTGTTGCCCTGTGTTCTAGTAATGATGAACTCGGTATCTAGTTTTGTAAGGAGCTCACGGAGCCACTCCTTTAAATGTTCAACAACCCTTTTTGTAAGACCACATGAACAATACATGTGTGCAACATGTTGGATGTCAAGCTATTTGAATGTGTGGGATTCTAGAAGAATTTAAACATCCATAAAAAGGTCCAACAACCATATATTGTAATAATAAATCCTCAATTCCTTTAACCAAGAATTTAGTATACCACGCGAAAAAGCAAGCGAGGGACTAGCCAACAATAGAGAAGTTGAAGTATCATTATGTAGAACAAATGATCAAGTCGTAAATATCTTTACTAAGATACTTGCCACTTGGAGATTTCGATCAACTGGTTAAAAAAAAGCTTGAAGTGCGTGAAGTCTAGCTTACCAGGTTGTGTTAATATGTATATGTATAAATCAAACTAGACCTCTAGTTCACTATAGTAGTTACAAGTTTATTGCACTTATATGCAATAAAAATACTATGTTCATTTAATATCTAGACTTATATTCAATTAAAAATTAAATAATTTGAGTATTTCAATTATATATAACAACTTCTCCTAAATTATATTAAGATTTAAACTCAACTTACTAAATTTTGAACACATTACTACATGCGAAAAACCAAAAAGTGTAGGCATGTCATTTTTGCACGTTATAAACTCCTTTACATAAAGAAATGACCTTACTAGTTACTACCTCCTAAAATGTGTACTCCATTGAACCCTCACAACCCTAATGAAAACAATATAATCCTCACACCTCGAGATATCATGTCCTTTAAAGGCCTCATACAACCAAGCACGGACACCTTTTCCCTTCTAGGTCATGTCGCGGGAGGTTGAAATCATACAGCTAGCCGAGAGCGCGACCAATTGGTTCAAACAATCATTGCACTCTTTTGTTGGGTGTAAAGACATACTTGATTAAAGAATGTTTAATAGACAACAACTCAGGGAACTCTTTCTTGAGCTTTGATACATCCAACTCATTGTTGCTTCTTGGAGCCAATATCACTTTGGCTTCTTCTTCCAAATCAAAATTGACCCATGTGAACTTAGGGTCTATGTATTCTCTATACAACTCCAAGATCTCATTGTGGCTCACAACACCTGGGTTTGTGAAGTTCCACACCCCTTTACACTTCCTCTTTGCCATCTCTATCGACATCGGGAGAAGCTCGTCGAGTACGCTCATACTGTTTGGTATGTTAACCACTTTGTTGTAACGTGTGATCTTTGTTATAAAGTTTCTTGAGTTGCTTAAGTCTGATGATATTGGCATCCTTAGTCTTAATGTGCAAACGTTGCCATATTCCCTCAACATTTCCTCCACCTAAACATAAAAAATAATATGCTTATAACATATTTCTTGTTATTGTATTTGCAACCGAAACAATTTCAGTCACTGTATTGTGATTGATTTATGACCGAAATTGTTTCGGTCGTTTAACTTTTGACCTATTTTTCTTCGATTGCTAGTTTTTTTTTCAGTTGCAAATAGGACTAATTTTGTTTCGGTTGCTTTTGTTTGTTTATGTAGTCGTGAATGTGGTGTAAAACGTATAAAAGTTGTGATTGATTACTTACCATAGCCTTCGTCTTCGAGTAGAACGATCCGGTGAAGTTAGGTTTATCTTTTTCTTTGAACCCGATACCCGAACCCTGAGGATGGTCCTTATCGTATTGAAATATGCATCCGGTTGCGAAATTCATCAAATAGATACCTTCTTGCTTGCATACATCAGCCAAATTCAAGGTTCCAACAAAGTTTGTTCGTATTGTTTCGACCTTGTGAGTCTCACACCAATCCACATTAGGCCTCCCCGTTACACCGGCCGCATTAAACACATGTGTAGGTTGTATTGTTCGTATATCCGTTAGTAACGTCTTCCTATCTTGAAGCTTTCCTCTCCCGTATGCATATGGGATTCCTTTATCCGTGCATAGTTTTCCTAACAGTCCCCCGATCCAACCAGTCCGACCATAAATTAAGAACCTAATCTCGTTATTTGAGCATACAACTTTATGTTGCAACAAAAACTCTTCATCACTGTGTGATGGGATTGTGGGTGGGATCCGGGGGTGAGGATGAAGAGCAGACCGGACGTCACCCCACCAATCAGGGTTTTTCCGGTACCATGCAATCGTCATCCTCAGCCCCGCTTCCCAAGGAGTTTTTTCCTCCCATCCTAGTTTTTTGAGCTTTTGATCATCCATAAAGTACCGTTTATCGTTAAACGGTCTGTCGTTTACATAATGTAATGTTTTTCCCATATCAAACCCAAAAAGTTTACAGATATCCGCAGCCACGTCCAACACACTCCTCTCGTTCTTCGTCCGAATGTTGTACACATGCCCTATCACCCCTTTATGAAGCACCAAATCAAATGCCTCCGCGACATCACCACAATACAAATAACTCCTAACATTCGACCCATCGCCATGAATCGGCAACGGGTCACCCCTCATTGCCAACAAAATAAACTTGGGTATGATCTTCTCCGGAAACTGGTTCGGGCCATAAACATTATTCCCTCTCGTGGTTATAATCGGGAGCCCATACGATCTATGGTACGCCATGACCAACATCTCAGCACCAGCCTTTGTAGCCGAATACGGGTTAGTCGGGAGCAACTGAGACGCCTCAGACGTCCCAATATCCGTCTCTAAATCCGACTCGCCATAAACCTCATCAGTACTCACATGAATGAACCGATTAACACGTCTAGTGACCTTACAAGCTTCCAACAACACATGGGTTCCATAGATGTTGTTAGTAGTGAACTCAAACGAATTCCCAAACGAGTTATCGACGTGGGTCTCAGCCGCAAAGTGCATAATCGTGTCGATTTCTTCCGCATCAAGAAGATAGTTGACGAGATCCGAGCTCGTGATGTCCGCTTTCACAAACTTGAAATTGGATGATCTGAAACATGGTTGGAGGTTCTTGAGGCTTGAACAATAACCAAGCTTATCGAGTGCGACGATCTTGTAATTGGGGTAATTCGACACGAGACGATTGGTGACATGTGAAGCTATGAAGCCTGCTGCACCGGTTATGAGTATGGTCTTTGGGGGTGATTGATTAGATGACATTATGTTTTTGGGTTCAGATTTTGTGTTCATGTGTGGAAGAAGAATTGGTAAGAAAAAGTGGTGTGAAGGTTAAGAGACATGATGCGATATAGACGATGAGTTGTTGGTGATTGATTTAGATGTTGAATGCATTTTTGCCTCCATGATTAAGTGAAGGTGTATGGTATTGGTACGTGTTGTGTATCCCGAAATGTGTAGTAAGATGATCTAGTTTTATGGAAATGGTATTTGAGATTATTGCATTATGGAGTGTTAAGTTTTAGGTTAATTGCAATATTAACCTTGGTTATTTCAAAATGTTCAAATTAAGTTATCGATGGCGTTTGGTTTAACGTGCAACTTAGTACGTGGAAGACCATCAGACCAAAAGACTTATAGTCTAATTGTACCTGGTGGTGTGTATTGTATGATATCTTTACTCATGAGATTCATGATGCACAAAGTGTAAACTTAAAAGTACGATTATATGGATATATGTTTGTTGTTTCATAAAAAGATATGTTGAACATATATAGTAGTAAATGAAGTGAATTTTAAAAAGACATTTAACATATATAACTCCTAGTAATAATATTTTATTGTCCCCAATAGAACATCCCGCTAGTTAAGTAATGTGACCAACAATTAAAAGGTTAGTGGTTCAAATCTTAGAAGGCGTAGATTTTGATATAAAAATTCAATGTAGAAAATGTGTACTATGATGAAAATTTTATTGAGCTAAGTTTACCAAATCTACCTACTCTAAAAAAGTATCTTGGGATGACACGTGGCAGCACCACAATGATTCTCACCAAAAATTTCTCGTTTTTCTCTCCTATTAAATAATTACCTTAATTAATAATAATATTGTTTAACATCTTTTTAGATTTAATAAGTTAAGAAAAAAAATCTATTTATTAATTTTATTTCTAAATAAATGATTTTTTTATAAAATAATAAATTTTTCTTAAGCATAAATCTTTTTTAAAAACATGAATTTTTTAAAATTGGTATTTTTAAAAAGTCTTTAAAAATAAGATTTTTTTTGAAATAGGAAAATTTTTAAAAATGACATTTTTATACGATTTGTTTTACAAGAAAATATTTATTTTTCTGAAAAAAGTTTAAAAACAAATTTTTAAAAAATTGATATTACTGTTTTATTATATATTAAAATATTATTTTATAATTAATAAATTTTTATTATATTAATATTTTATTTATTCAACCCGTGTAATACACGGGTTTACTAAAGCTAGTTCCACTATAAATTATCTGCTCAACCTCACTATCAATATGGTTAATCACCTTTAATAACTTACAAATACTCATGTTTACCTCACTTTTTAACAACTAAACTATAGCCCCTTCATGTTTACTTCACTTAGAGACTTTTACCCTATGTTAATTTATATTTACTTTAATAAATCGACGTCTAATTTTGATGGTACCATTTTATCATCCTTTATATGTATTTGATATAAGTCAAAAGGTCAACACTTATTATTATTATATGTCAGGAAATTGGTTCGTTGTAATATTTTTCTTCATAATTAACTCTTGGGATTTTGGAAAAACCCTTTACAGATCATGTTAACGTGATGTCATTATTTCCTTTTCTTTTTGTTCTAAAAGAATTCATAGCTATTGGTTTGACGTCCAAGAGTATTCGGACTACAGGTTCGAAACGTTTCGCTTGCTAGCAAATCTAATTAAGTTTTAAGGCATCTTGCTATTCTAGCCCCCGCCGGTCATCTCTAAACGGACATTTTATTGTTCAAAGCAGGTACTCCTTTTTCTTCAAGCCTTGTTTCTTAAATGGCTTCTCTGGCAATTTTTAAAACTCAGATGATAGGGCGGTAGCAACGATCATGTCACCAGAAACACATGTAGCCCAATAAACTTCCACTGCTGAATGACCCGAAATACCATACTACTTTTTTATCATCCCAACATTTCAATGGTATTACAAAAATGTCAATAAGAGTTTAAACCATTGATTATGCAAATCTGTCGCTGTAAATGGTCTCATGGTTATAGTCATAACATTTAGTTCTGAAATGAAGGCGCCCCTATAAGTGTGTAATATAAACCTAAAGATGCAATACCAAATTTAGACATGTTGAATCTTTCTACAAAAGTGGCTAACACATGGTTTACAAGCGTGTGCCATTCATCCGCGACATAACTATCTAGTGAACCCTGTCATATGAAACGTTTAATTAGCTACCTGTGCAATTATATAGCTAACAGTATTTTCTTTTTCTTTTGCAGCCTCCACTAAAGAATCCTGCAAACATAACATGCACAGAAGGAGCAATTCACTCAGGCTATGTAAATGTCAAATAGGTTATTATTTAGTACATGTTGGTTAGATTGACCCAATAAACTTTTTGTCCAGATATTTTTACTCTTTTATAGATAATTAGTGTTCCAGATATTATTACAAAACTTGTATTATTCCAACAAATATCTCAATTTTTAAATAACATGATTTTTGAGGTTTTATGCTTTAGAACTACACATCAAGAGATGCTTGAACGTGTGACCAGTTAGAGACTGAACATAATCGTAATCGACACATTCATAATAGACAGGTCAAAATGCCACCTGGTATCTACCTGTGCATCTATTAGGCGATGAACTGTCTTCTTGCTTGATTCTTGAAGTTCCCCAGCTATTAATATCTCATCCAGTATATAATAAGTCTGCAAATACGAATAAGTCAACAAATTTATAAGAAATGATGTAACAGATTAATGTTGGATGAATTAAAAGCATCAAGGAATGATGCCCGTATTTAAAGGCAGATACTGAATAACAAGTTTTTCTTTCGACTTGATAGAAAAATTCAACACAAAGTTTCACATATGTGATCAGTTCATTATGATCCTCGTTTGATTTTTAATAATTATCACTCAAATTTTTAGAGTCATTATAATCATATGATGCTGCCGAGGTGGCCAACAACGAACCTTATGAAAATGGAAGATCAAGTCCAGCTCACAAACCTGGCAAACATATGTTGAGAAACAAAATCAACTTCAAGATATAAAAACAACATTGTAAAAAGGATATTACATTCTTGAAGGTTTAAATGGATTACAGTTCCAAAGTAACGATTAAGAGTCTCAACAAAATATTGAATGATTTCAAGGATCTCCAATTCGTTGTCTTCTTGGTTAATACACATACAAAAGTATAGGCTGGCATATCTGAAACATTGGAAAGTAACTAGTTAGACAAGAAGGTCCACGGGTTTATTGTGTTGACCTGCAAACACCATTATACCAAATTTTAAACTTTTATATAATAAGTGCATTAGTTCTGATTATGAAAACAGTATAATTACAATAATGATTTGAATCTTTAAATAAAACAAATTAGGGGGCATGAATGCATATAAAATAGACCTTTAAACCCGTTCGAGTGTTCCCCTTTTATCTACAACTTTTTTACTTGACCCGTAACACAACCCAAATCAGACCCGTTCATTAATAAAATGGTAGAAATTCCCCTCAATTCAACAAATTTTGGACATACCTCTTATAAACAACTTTAAATCCCCTCCATTCAACAAAGTTGCAAAGCTTGGGGCCTCGTGTTAGAACCATCCCGCTAACCTCTTGTATTACCTTTATATGTTTATTTTCATACCATACTCATTTCAGTGAGTAACAATGCGTATTAACAGTTCAAGAGCTATATTATCAATTTCGGAAACAACAAAGGTGAATGAATATATGAATAAAATGAATGCCAATGCAACAACAACAATGGCCCCTAGAGAAAATATGCTATATGGTTGGATGACGGAAGAGCATACCTCACTTCTTTCTTTCTGTGAATAAGGTGAATACCATTTTGTCAACCTAACTTTTCCTTGTCGGTTAATCGAAAGAACAAAATGAATCTACAAAGACATTAAGCATCAACCTTAGGCGCGATAAACAGGTCAAGATTCTAGCTTTGTTATGATTAAATGTTGAATATTGAAAAACTAAAACATTGTCAACTCTAGATGATCAAAACTTTTATGGGATACATGGGGGTAAAATATATGTATGAGCCCTAAATTAGTTGTATGAGATAATCAACTTGTTTAACATAGTCGTATAGATAATTGAAGCACCAATACAACAGATTGTTATGTAAATAACGAGACAACAAAGTAAAGTTTGAATTCTCACCATGATTTAAACTAATTCGGTAGAAACTTTACGACTGATGATCAGATCTAAGCGAATGCGTACTGAAGGATACAAAAATGAAACAACACACGATGACAACATTAATCAGATGAACTTGTATAGAATTTCGATTCACGATTGAAATCGATCAGAAAAGAGACAACGTACAGCGTATCAGAAAGCGATGCAGATTCCCGTTTCATATAAATGGGGTTATGGCGATCGGATTGAAAGCATGAAATAACAATTTCAACACAAATTAACGTGATTTTTGGAGATTGGTTAAGCAGAGGCGCTATGGTATTCTCATTGCACAAAATCTGTTTTTTTTTCTTTTTTTCCTTTCTTTCTTTCTTTTACATGCAACAGTTTGGTCAATGAAAAATCAAAACCTAAGTTGATTTTGAATCAGGTTGGAACCGAGTTCTATTTTTTTTTTCCCACTTTAGAGTAGTTTTCTTCGGTTTTTGGATGGTTGAGTTCTGGTTAAACCGGTTTCAAACATGTTCTGATTGAGTGTATTATAAGCTGGTTTTTATCGGTTTTGAACCGGTTTCAATCCAATTCTGGTTTGGGTTTAGCATCCTTTCTTTTCTTCTATTCCTCCTAAGAATATGAACATGACTTTGTCAATGGTTAAAAATATGTAATAATAGTCGGAGAGATTAAAACCAATGTGAATGTCTAGTTTTCTTTTCGGTCTTATTTTGGGACATCATGACAATGGTGTTGGCAGATGGACCGTACTACCAAGAATTGGATGTTTTTCTAAAATAAGTTGTAGGGGAGAGTATTCTTGATCAATAGTTAGTCTTAATATGATCAATGCGACGAACATGCAGTTTGCTTTTCCTTAACAATAATTTAACTATAACTCATCATTTATCTAATAATTCAGTTAAACCGTTTTCTTTCATCATATGTTGATAAAATTCAACGAAATGCTTGAAGTGTAGCATGTGACAGCAGTGATCAATCATCTAGCATTTATGGGTGATGCTACTTAGTGGGACGCCCCTAGGTTGATTCATTCTTGACAAGCTTAGGATTGCAAGACTCCAAGACCCATAAGTTCTTCTGCAGCATACCCAACCTCTCCCACTCCCTCGACTGCTCTAAGCGATTGCCATATTCTCTTGTGGTTTTGCTCCACGGCAATTGGACATAATATTAGCTTTGAGTATTTAGTGAACCCACTTCTCGTAACGAGAATGTTAAAGGCTTGGCACATTGAGGATATCTTTTCATGCATGTCATAAGCAGTGAACTTTTCGCTATATATTTCATGTTTGAAAGTGATACGGAAGAAGACGAAGTGATACTCGCTAAAAGTTAGTGAGCTTGTATATTTTGGACTGTATTATTCAACATTTGTATCATTTGAATTTGATATTGTTATTAAGTTTTTCTAAGACCTCAATAAACATAAAAATCATCAAAAAATTTCTTATGACAAACTTGTCAAGCCAAGCCAAGCAAGTTAGATACGAGCTGAATATAAGCTTAGTTTCTAGCTCGATTAAAAGTATTAAGTTGAACAGGATACGCTCAGCTCCCAAACAACCCTACATGGGTCGGTATCTGATCATGGCTAAACTTTTTTGATTTGGTCTATTATGTAAACATAAATAGATCAATCAAACAAATAGCAAGACCTCACACGGATTAAACCACGACTCAGAGCCCTAAAACAGAAAAAGAAAACAGCACAATAAGGCTCAGACTGTACAGCAGCAGAGTTGCATCATTTCAACCAACTGGAAAGCATTGACAAAGCATGTAACTTATTGAATAGAAGTAATATTCATACACCCATATCCAAACAAACACCCAGAAGTTTAAATATAGTAACATCACATGTACCAAACTAGAAAAAAGAAAACATTGACATAGTTTTAGACCACAAACCATCCAAATAAAGCTGCAGAAGGCGGAAATGCTGGTTTTAGTTCTATGAACTTTGGGAGCTTTCTCCAGACGATGAGCTAGTTTCTTGTTGAACACGTTTCATCTCCTCATACGCCCATTCAAGACCAGGGCAGTAATGGATTGGTGGATTAAATCTGGTATCCTCAATGTTATCTGGCAAGAATGCTCCATTTTCAATTAGAAACCTGATTGCTCTCCTGTTTCTTTCTTTTGCAGCAGTGTGAAGTGGAGTCCCTGTGTTCACAATAAATATATAGGATGAAATCGATACAAATTACAAAAATAACCTGTTGTGCAGCAAAATACGTGCTTCAAGATGAAAAATCCTGATGAAACAAAAAGTACTACACTAATGTCTAGAGGTGGCAAAATGTGCAGGTCATGCAGGTTGGGTAACAGGTCAAAAACTCCAGGTGGAGTCAGCCTGACCTGGAGACACTTCTCTTTTGTGTACATAACTAATATGTTTCAGCTTACAACTTGATTGCGAGAACTATTAAGATGATAACATAATCTTTTTATATGACGTGTTGAGAGGTTTTTGCATTATGAATTTACATCCTACTTGAGACATTTCCATTTTACCCCTTAAAAAGAAAAAAACCAACCCACTTTTTTACAAATGGGTCGGAATTGCAACTTCTACTAGCATTGGCAAGACAAGTATTCCACAAAAGAACATTAAACTTGCATTAAAATAAGGATATTGTTACATACAGCCGCCACATGCGCCTTTGGTCCGCGCGTCAATATTGGCGCCACGCTCTAGCAATTCATCCATAACCTTTATGTGATCACCCTTGGCAGCAAGATGAAGAGGAGTAAGCCCATGAGATTTGGGGCCCCATGCTGCCACATTTGCATCCATTCCTTCATCAAGTAGCCTTCTTACCTGCCACAAGAAAAAACCCCAAATCTTAAAATAACCAATTCCACACACCAATCACATTCATTGATCATAACAGATATACACAAGTCAGTAAAACCCATTACCAAGGCTATACAGTAACAAAAATCTCCATTCTAGTATCTTTTGATAGCATATATGTTTCATTCTAACACTTACTTTTGGAAATCACCAATATATTTCTTTTACTGAAACGGCTAATGCACACACCCTCTAAACCTACTGGACGCCCACCATAGGACTAAAACCATAATCACATGATAAGAACATATGTACTACACACCCAATACAGCTAGCTACAAGTACTTTGATTTAATACACATAAAAAACCAGGATATCATGAGATTGGTGATAAAAATGGCCTACTAAAACACAAAGTATCTATCTGAATAAAACATACAAATCATAACAGAAACATAGCTTCTACAGTTTATGTGTACTCACCTCCTTAAGATCTCCTTTTCGAGCACCAACGTGAAGGTTTGTCCATCCTCTGTCGTCTCTATCATCACCAGAGCTATTAGACCGCATACTATTCGAACGCTTTATGCGCCTGCGATTAGTACTCGTACGCACTAAGTGTTCCAAAATCATCCTTCCTTCTTCCAATTATCTTTCAAATACACCCGAATTTAAACTCTTCACAGCCAAACAAACTAACTATAACTGTTCTTAATCAACACGAATCGCAGATAATCGACTTCTTTTACATGATTTGGAGTAATCAAACAGACGAAAAGGGGGAAATTAGCGAGAAAGATGATTAGCCATGTTGTAGGGAGCGAAAGGATTCAAGCCAGGACCAAACACACGGAGATTCACAAGCTTTGTAAGGAGCAAAGAAATCGATGAAGATGATCGAATGAAGGGGATGTTAATCATTACTAACAAATCGCTTAAAAGAGAGGTGATCGATGACGATACGGAAGTAGATAAGAGAGAAATCAGAGGAAATAGAGCAAGATTTTGGGTGTGTTTGGTGGTCTCATGGATGAATTACGCAGGATTTGATTTGAATTGATGAGATGAGATGAGATCGGATGAAGGATGAACACAAACCCTAGAAGTTGCGTTAGAGAGACGGATATAGGCGTTTGTGATGTTTGGATGTGGATGATCGGGCGGCGATTTATAGGTCCTTTACTTCACGTCAACTTTGTAAGCTAACCCTCGCAGATTTAGGGATTAGGGAACCTTGCGTGTTTTTTTTTCAAATTAATATAAAGGGAATGGATATTTAGACAACTAAAAATTATAAATCAACCGGCAAGATTTTATACGTGTCGTATAGTTTCATACACGTTGTATAGGGGGTTATATGGCTTTTATACGGAGCATATAATCCCTCTGACAGCCCCTAGAATTTTTCTCATAGTCAGTGTCGAAATTTTTTATACATGTCGTATAACCCTATATGTGTCGTATAAGGGGGGTCATATAAGGCTATATGGGACGTATAGCCCTTTGACAACCCCCCTTGAATTTTTCTCGTTTTCAATATTTCTGACCTATACGCCGCGTATGGTGCCATACGAGGCGTATAAGGGGTGTTAATTTATAATGTGGGATGTTTGTATGTTAAGACCCTATTTTTTATTCTTAACATTATAGTTACAATAAAAAGTATTAATTTTTTTAATTATTTAGAAAATCTCAGATCATTCAACTGGAAATTATTACAAGAAGAAGATCATTACATGTTTTAATTGCAATGTAGAAGGAAATTATAGGTTTGAATGTCCAAATATGAACTATACATAAATATGTTGGAGGATTAGGAACCAAAGTTGATTTAAGTGTGAAGAAGACGGTAAGAGTTTTTGTGATGAATGCTAAAAAGATGCTATAGAGATACTATATGTTACTATTTGTACGCATCTTGATAATAATGTCTATGCTAAGGTTTTATTTGATTCTGGTACAAATCAAAGATTCATAGATTATAAATTTTATGAAGTCGAAATAGCTAATGGTGATACTGTTAAAATCACTGTATCATTAGATAATGGTAAAATTGTTCTATCCTGTCATACTATTCCTATGAAACTTCTACATTGAACTTAGCTAGTTTTGACATAGTATTAGGATTGGATAGGTTAGCTTTAAACCAAGCTCATATCCTATGTAATCAGAAGATGATTGAACACTATGCACCTAATCGAGAGAATAGAATCATTAAAAGTGATAACCAACCAATCATGTTGGAGTTATCTCTATAATAAAGGCAAATAAGTGCCCAAGGAAAGGATGCTTGGCATATCTGATTCCTATATCAAATGAGAAAATGAAAAAGAAGAAAATTGAAAATGTACGTGTTGTAGTAGAATTTGCTAATGCCTTTCCACATGATTTATCAAGAATTCCTCCTTATCATGAAGTTGAATTTAGAATCATTCTAGTACATGGTACAACCTTTACAGCTAAAGCTCCATATAGATTAGCACCAACCGAGTTGAAAGAATTAAAGCAACAACTTAATGAATTGTTGGAATTCATACATCAAGTTCTTCACCTTGAGATCATTCAGAATTTACATTTATATCTTCAACATTTAAAAAAATATCATTGAACAAACAAAACTTAAAACGTCATTTAACCCTATTTTAGCATTTTGATGAAGTGATCATTCATTGTACCTTCATGAATCGCTTCATGATCACGTGACACATAATTCATTATTATTTTTTGTTGAATCCTCAACTTCGATGCTGCAACAATAACTTTGACAATAAATTCAATGCCACTAGAATAGTATGAGTAGGAGCTAGATGATGGTAGAAGAAAATCCATTGTATTGAGTAGAATAATTTTTTAAGAGTAGTAAAAGAAAATTTGTTTGTATAAAAATGAGTGGGTTAGGCGTAATTTTATAGGTCAAAAAAAGAAACATGGTTTTTTTTTATTAAAACGGAGTAAGCAGTCATATGACCGTTGTACAACAACATGATCACGGGTGAATATCAACTTCATGAACCCAAATTTGAATTAGTAAGCCTTGTCCAAACTGGTTATTATAATGTACCTATCCAACATGTGCCTACCCAAGATCATTACATTAGGCGCCCTTTCCAGTCTAAGAGGTAAACCATCTAACAAGTATGATTTGTTTTCATAGATAATTCTTAAATAGATATGCATGTATAACTCATATATTATGTACTATATATCTATCATCTACATCAACAATAAAACACAACATATTATACGTGTCTCACAAATTATCATGGTTGCAAAACTCGCTAGGCGCTCCCAGGTCGGTCGAGTGGGGAGTTGCGAGTACTCGGTCTAGGCGAGGAGTACTCGGACGTGATAAATTATAAAGAAATTAGTTTTTCGAAAATTATAAATATGTTGAATATCACAAACTTACTAATATTTATAAAAATACGTGAAATACATATAAAAAAATACATGTTCACATACAATATATTTCAAAACGTAATATCAATTATTTATATTATAGACGTAGTAATTTGATTTCATATCTTTCCATGTATTTAATGAAACAAAAAAATCCAATAAAAAGTGAAAAATAGTGAAAATCCGAGTTGGCCGAGTTGAGCCGAGTTGGCCGAGTTGGACCGAGTAGGGCCGGGTTGGACCGAGTTGGACCGATATAAAAAAAAATACATGTTCACATACAAAAATATTTCAAAACGTAATATCAATTATTTAATATTATAGACGTAGTAATCATTTGATTATCATCTTCCAATGTATATTAATGAAAAACAATAAAAATCCAATAAAAATCAGTGAAAAATAGTGAAAATCCGAGTTGGCCGAGTTGAGCCGAGTTGGCCGAGTTGGACCGAGTAGGGCCGAGTTGGACCGAGTTGGACCGATTCCGAGTAAGGTTGACCGAGTTGATGAAAAGCACCTCGGCACCTTGCCGAGTACCGAGTATTCGCCGAGTACTCGGCCGCTTAGGCCGAGTTTTACAACACTGCAAATTATTAATGCTCTGCTTAAATTTACATGTGGGTGAGTGAAAATAAGTTTTCAATGGATACGGGATAACAGGCCACTTTCACGTTATACATTGAAGTTAATTCCTATTAATTTAATATAACTCTATTATTATTTACAATGGAAAATGAATAATTTATTTTGATATTTTAAATTTGAACCATATTAGTTTGAAGTATTTCTATTTTTAAGTCTAACTTTTGGTTATTTGATTTTGACATTAAAGTTTAAGATTTTAGATTTCGGTTACCAAAGTATTTTAGCGAAAATTTATTTTACCAGAGTTTGGCCACTAGAGTTTAGTTTTCTTATATTTTGGCCATTGATTTGTTTTTTAACTTGGCCAGTAAAGTTTAGAATCTTAGAGTTTGACTATCGATTTATTATTTTGACTTTAGCCACTAAAGTCTAGAATCTTAGATTTTGGCCACTAAACTATTTATGATTAATTTTATTTTTTCTAGTTTGGCTGCTAAAGTTTAGTATTTTGGGGTTTGTCGCGAAAACGTTGCTTTATGGCTTCCGAAGAGCTAAATAAATATTGACCAAAGTAGCACGGAGTTGCGTGTGGGAAAATTGACCAGAATCTGTCGTGTGACTTTGGCTACTAAATTTAAGGATCTTAAAGTTTGACAACTAAACTATATATAATGAAGTTTTATTTTTTCGAGTTTGGCCACTAAAGTTTGCCTCCAAACTTCGATTTTATGGCTTTTGACAAGCCAGACATGTAATGATTAAAGTAAACGCTATGACCGAATCTCCGCCGCGTAGTGCGGGTAAAAAAAAACTAGTTTATGTACAAAATTCAACCAGGAGCGCCCAACTGACAACCTGTCATTAATAACATATCACCGACATCCAATTTTAATGATTTATATAAAAGTAGTTTAGAAACATGTGTTCTACACGGGTTGAATTAAAATATTAAATTAATAGTTAGTAATTATTTAAAAGTTATAAAAAACGTTTTATATAAGATATTAAATGAATTACGTATAATTAACTACATTAAGTAATAAAGTTTCATCTTTAAAAAATTTTTGTTTAAAGAACTACTTTTCAAATATTCCATTTTTTTAATTTGTTTTTTTAAACGTCATCTTTTAAAAAAATCATATTTGTTTATTTATTAAAAAATATAGTTTTAACAAAAATATATGTTTTAATTTTAATGATCATATTAAATGTTAAAAATATTATTTATATTTTTTATGGAAGTTATTAAATGTTGCCATCTTTAGTTATAAACGTTGCATAATATTTTCTAGAACCATCAAGATCATGAAGGATCTGTAAACGAACACGTTCATCTCCCGCCTTCCGATTTATTTACTTTGTGGTAAATTCCTTTCATCTTTTGAAATGTTTCTGAGGATCCTATGGCGATTCATTTCGTAATTCACATGCAAATTAGGTCATCGATGATGTATTTGAGCAATGTGTATTCATTCTATTTATGGCGATTCATGTATTCAATTGAGGACACCTTAATTGCTCTTCGAATGCAACTAATCATTGCATTTTCAATCATTAATTGAGAGAATTGTTCATGATAATCGGCTACAGAAGAGCTGATCACTCATATTTTGATTTTCCCTGTGGTGAAATCATAATAACTTTTGTTTTCAAACAGTTTAGTTTTCTAATTCTTGTTGCAACTCTTGGGGATGGCAATTCGACGCATTCGAAGCAAATGTTGGGTGGTCAGTTCTCATCACAGCAATGAAATTTATATTTCCTCCACTATAGGTCTAGTTAGAACAGTTAAACAGATATTGATGTCTCATGAAGTACCACCTCTAGTTGAATTTTGGGTTTTTGGATGTTTGTTTCATATTAATCATGTTTAGGGTCAAGAACTCTTATCTTGATACATACATTATAGTTATTATGATGCTAGTTTTCCAGTTGTCCACTTACCCGCAATCGCAATTAGTTTAGCATATAAGAGCCCCAAACATATTGTTCCTTCATATAATGATCATGTGTTGTATATTATCTAATTACCTTTTGTTTTGTTTGATTTCATAAGCTTGATCCCTTCAAACCTGTAGTAACGAAGTGTTATTCCATGGGTTGGGGGAGCATCTACATTAGACGTATGAAAGTTTTCTCATTGGCACTTTTAATCTACTTAGATTATAAGGTATTTGTTAATACCTTTTTAATGTTTGAAGCAGTTATATCATTTGTGTCAATTAAGAACGAAAAACTAATGCTGACCTTATGTTAATTATTTTATTGCGTAAATTCTATATAATGAAGGCTTTGAAGCACAGGCAGAAATGGATGAGCGACTCTGAAAAAGCTGTTTCATGGGAGAAAGCCCATGAGCGTAATGCTAACCGTATAGTTAAGTTGATTATAGAGCTGGAAGGTATGTGGGTAAAAATGGGTCAATATTTTTCTGTGCGGGCTGATGGGCTTCCTGGGGCCTACCCACGCCTTCTGAAGCAGTTACAGGACTCACTTCCTCCTCGCAGCTTGAAAGAGGTATGCCCAAAGTAGATGTGCCAAAATGGGTGGGTCTTGGCGGCTTGGGTTCGGCTGACCCGAAACACTCCCTGATCGATTTTCTAAAATGTTTTATCATATAATCGCTGCTTGAATATGATTATTAAATTCCTTTTAGCTGAAAAACAATCTAATTTTTTGAATTTAATCTCTTAAGAGGTTTTATGCATTAAAACCGCACTTTGGGCTACTTTTGACCCGTTAAACCCATTTGGCCTGTTTCCTTTTTAGCATGTTTGGATTTAATCGTTTAACTTGTTAAAAATTAAACATAACCTGAATCGACCCATTCATAAGTAAATGGGTCCAATATCTAGTTTTTTGAATTCTGAATATAGGTTGACACCTCTTCTTGTTATAGTTTAAGGAACAACATTACACATATCGATAATGAATATGTTAATACATTTTTTCAAGATAAAAACTTTATTTCTCTCTACATGTATGTATCTACTAATTTTAGTTAATAAACACTCAATTATATTTTTCTTTTAGAAGTTTGCAACTGATTGATATGAAGCTGTGAATACACCCTTTTAATTCTTTCTAAACACAAACAAACTTTCATTTATGTGATTTTTTAACTGTGTCTTATCTTTAATGCTTTGGAAACAAATTTAAGCAAAGGCATGATTTTTCTCAGGTTTGCAGAACTATACAGAATGAGTTGGGAAAATCAATGGATGATTTGTTTACAACTTTTGTTGAAGCACCTCTTGCAACAGCATCAGTAAGATCCTTAAATCATTATAAAAGGTTTTAATTAACCTGTCTAATGTTCAAGCATCAGTTTTCTTATATTCTTAACTTGGCATAGTCACATCTAACACTTGGTTATTCCGATCAATAGATTATTTAAGACCAACCGCCATTGTAGTATTATGATCGTAAAAGAAATACACACACACATATATATATATATGTGTGTATGTATGTATATATATTACAGTAGAATGGCTGAAGCAGTTCTCTTTAGAATATAGTTTATTCACTATAAATGCTGCATAAGTTATTTATCTCTCTGAAGGCAATTAAATGAATATTTATAAACTTGGGCAGATGAATATTTGATTTAAAAAATCTAGCAATGAGAGAGAAAAAGGCTTGCTAATACTGCAAGTTATACCATGTATTAAGTAGAGACCATACTAATGATTGTCTCATCAACGTTATTAACATACTAATAATAATCTGTTTCTTATATATAAATATTGCATATGCAGATAGCACAAGTTCACCGAGCAACTCTACGTGATGGACAGGAGGTGGTTGTTAAAGTTCAACACGAGGGCATCAAGACAATAATATTAGAGGTTATTCATTTTGTGTCCATGGGTCTTTAAATGTCTTACAATGACAAAGTACCAAACTTGTTATTGTCTTAAGTTTTCTACAGGATCTGAAGGATGCTAAAGCAGTAGTAGAGTGGATTGTTTGGGCGGAACCCAAATATAATTTCAACCCTGTAATAGATGAATGGTGCAAAGAAGCACCTAAAGAACTAGACTTCAACAGGGAAGCTGGTATGATATTTAATAAATCATTCCATATATTAATACATGTTCCAACTACTAACATATTTTTTGATGAATTATTTATTATGCTTCTAGAAAATACTAGAAAAGTTTCTAAAAATCTTGGCTGCAAAGAAGAATGCCTTGACAAAAATCCAGAGCATCGTGTTAAAGTGTTAATGCCTGAAGTTATTCAGGTATCGTTATTGAATCACTTGATCTTCTACAAGTTTAGGTTAATTGTTTTAAGTCCATATCTTTGGTTATTCTTATATCATTTTTGGTGTAATAACAGTCAACTGAAAGAGTCCTCATTCTGGAGTATATGGATGGTGTGCGGTTAAATGATTCATGTTCACTTGATTCACTACGTGTCAACAAAAAAAATATCGTTGAAGAAATAACGCGTGCATATGCACATCAAATTTTTCTTGATGGATTTTTCAATGCTGATCCTCATCCTGGTAATGTTTTCTTCTTCTCTCTCTAGAAGAAATCTTATATGGTCTCTTTGGTATCTAACTTAAAAGCTAATTGCATAAAGAATGTAGTCAACTTTGGTCTATCTATTTTAGGTAACCAGCTTATTTACACCAGAAAACCATTGAAGTTTCTAATAAAACTTTCAAACATTCAGTTATTTTGATTGAGGGTAACTTTGACGGTGGACCTAGTCAAAATGTTCCTGTGGCAGTGTACCTGTTAACTGTGACCAAGTTGACTTATTTTTGTCTGGCATGACACATAGAAAATTGGTTAAGTTGCAACTTTGTTTCCTGTTTTCAGGTAATTTCCTTGTAACCAAGTCACGTCCACATCTTCCAATTTTGCTTGATTTTGGTTTTACAAAATTACTTTCAAGCTCCATGAAGCATACTGTTGCAAAAATGTTTCTGGCTTCTGCTGAGGTTTGTATAGTCCTTATCTAGTTGTTTGAATTCTTTATTTTTTTGTTAATTTCAGTTATATGTTGAACTCAATTAGTTACAGCTAAAGCTTTTTGAATTTTATACGTTAATTGTGATATATATGAAATATATATTTATATCCTTTCAAACCTTTTCCATTCATGCACATATCTTGTGCCCTTCTGCCTCATGACTTAGACTTTCGCTGTTTTGATTTCCCTGTTATCTTTTATCCTTTTTGGAAAAACTAATGAAACTATCTTCAGCTAGATGCTCTTTCTGGCGATATTGTATTGTTCTTGCGGGTCCTTAATTTGCTTGCAGGTGTTTATCAAATCCTAAAGACCTTACCTTCTTGTGATATATATAAAGGATGATTTAAAATATTTGAAATGGTTTCAGGGCTTTCTTCGGTATTAAACGTGAGTGTTAGCTATTATAGAATCATTAGACCATTTGCTGAATCTGCTCTGGAATGGTTTGTATCTGTCGTAACTTCATTGTGTAATTTTGTCTTTTCTATTTTCTTGTTACCCTTATATTATTATCGCATGCATTCATTTTTATAAGCTCACTTGTTCCAGTGACACTCACGAGGGACCAAAAGATAATGCAGAATGGATATGTGACAGCCCTGTTAATTCTGAAGTAGAGGCAAAGCTGAGGCCTTTATTAGTTAAGCTGGGAAATGCTGATAAAATACTTGGAATCCAGGTACATATATCTCTTCTTTGTATAAATGTTTGGTTACTACATGTGCCAATTTTGGCCCATGTATTAATAATTGAGCCCTTTCAGGTATGGTTTATATCTAATGGGTCAGACAGGTAACATGCAAAAACCTTAAAAAATGATTAATTCAAAAAGTAAATCATTGTTGAAACATTATAATTTTTGTAATCATATTTAACACACAAGTTATTTATAAAATTGAGCAAAACGTGTTTTGGGGCAAACCAACTTGGTCTGACCCATACCCAACCCACCTCTAAGCTCTACAAATGAAGTTAAATTTAATGGTCGTATCTGTGTTTTGGATACTCATCCCAGTTGGTTTCAAGACGCCTAAAACAATGCTAATTTAATGTTGTTCTCAATATATGATTGCATAAGTAAAATGTTGGAATTTGTTTAAAACCTTAAGCTCAATAGTCAATACTAGCAATAATATTCTCCATGCTATCTATGTCATGCACTTATGAAGGCATCACAATGAAAAGTTGTGAATGGATTCGAGATTATTATCTGATACTCTGATTGTTAGTATTCTCTCTTAGGTTTGTGCCTATAAAGATGGGAAAGTGATAATTGATACTGCAGCTGGGGTTCTTGGAAACTATGATCCTTCACCGGTTAGGCCTGATACATTATTCCCTGTTTTTTCTGTTACAAAGGGAGTCACAGCTGGATTGTTACATTGGCTCGTTGATAAAGGGTATGCAAATTTTTTTTGCATGAAACCTACATATATTTTCATCCTTATATAGTATTTTTGTTTGATGATAAACAGTTTATATTTTCTCTCATTGCCCTTAATGTACACCAAATATTTTCAATTTGATTCGAGTGCTAATTGCAGGAAAGTGAAACTAGAGGATAATGTTGCAAACATGTGGCCAGAGTTCAACTCAAACAGAAAAGATCTAATAAAGGTATTATGATATTTGGCTTACTTTCTCTCCTTGAATATTATGTTCTCTGGCTACTTGATATCAAAACAACAACGACAGACTATACGAAGTATTGTTATTTGATATACTTATTTTTACATCAAGGTTCATCATGTACTCAATCATACATCTGGTCTGCAAAATGCTCTTTCCAGCATTGTGCAAGATAATCCAATGGTATTGTGTGATTGGGATGAGTGCCTGAAACGTATTGCTATGGCTGCACCAGAGACTGAACCTGGCCAACAACAGCTTTATCATTACCTATCATATGGTTGGTTATGTGGTGGAATCATTCAGGTATTCTCAAATCCTCAATTTCCATTTTTGTAAAAAAATTAAGGGTCAATTTTATATATACCGTTAAACACTTGCATAAAATCATATTTACACAGTGAAAATATCAGTATCAAATATACCCATCCAGAAATCTTATTTCGTATTCACCCATCTCATTAAACTGAATTATAATATGGCTATCTTACCCTCCTCATTACACTTCAAACTCTCATAAGTCATAACCTAAATCCTTATATAAGGGAAGAGTATTTATGTCATAAATATGAAAATGGGTATATTTGATTTCATAGTTTTGTATTGGGTATAATATTATTTAAGGTTTTCTATAGACAACCAATGGGTTATCCATGTTTACAAAATAAGTACTATTACAATAATTGTCCAAATTCTTGAATAAGCGGTATAGGAGGTTGTATGCATTTAATATAAACCGAGCGATTTTGACCTGTTTGTCACTTTTGAGTTTTGAGATGAAATACAACCCAAATCGACCCATCCATTAGTAAGTTGGTTGAGAGTTCCACCTATACTTTATGCTTGCATGGTTGATGATATATATCTTATTCAGGATGTTTTTAAAGAGAAACGTCGCATGACAAATACTGTTTGAGGTCGCCTTTCATCTTTTTAATGATTTAGTGATCTTTAAATGTACAGCATGCATCAAAGAGAAATTTTCAGGATATCCTTGAAGAGGCTTTGATTCACCCACTTAACATCGAAGGGGAACTTTATATCGGAATTCCTCCAGGCATGACTCAATCCAACTTGTATATTTTGTTATTTCCTGTCCCAATTTAAAAAACGCAATGCAACACACACTTAAAAAAAAATTGTACCAACCTAACTGGGCCAGATGTACCAAAATTGACCCGTTTCAACCCATTACTGGTTCCCCAACCCACCTGACCCGTCACCTCTAATGAATTTATTACTTCGTCTTTCACTTATAGAAGGACTTATAGAAGGCATATGGCATCACTCGATTTATTAACATTCTTATCCTTAATTCAGGTGTAGAATCCCGACTTGCAACATTGACACTAGATACAAATGACATCAACAAATTCGCAGAAGTAAGCAGCCCTACTTCCATCTCTAACTCTACTTCTCCCCCAATATTCCAATTTGATATACTCGCGGGTCTAGTTCCCTTATTTAACACACTTAATGTCCGCCGTGCAATATTACCTGCTGCTAACGGTCATTGCTCAGCTCGTGCACTTGCACGCTACTACGCCGCCCTTCTCGATGGCGGCGTGGTCCCACCAACCCATTCCTCCTTATCCCAACCACCACTAGGAAGCCACCCTCACCTTCCCAAAGATACTTCCAATAAAAAACATGATGGAAATAACAAAGATTCAAAGACAGACAATCCTCATGATGTTAAACTTTTCAGCAACCAAAAAGCAAAACTTCATGATTCCTTTTTGGGTATTGGAGACTATGAGAAATTGGTTTTTCCAAATGGCGATTTCGGGCTTGGGTTCAAGAGAGTGTGCTCTAAAGATGGAACCTTAATTGGATTCGGTCATGCGGGTTTAGGCGGGTCTACAGCATATTGTGATATAAGCAACAGGTTTGCTATCTCTGTGACCCTGAACAAGTTGTCTTTTGGGTCTGTGACTAGAGATATAATCCAATTCGTGTGCTCGGAGTTGAATATACCGGTACCAGAAGATTATGCAAGTTCTGGTTTAACACCGATCAACTAAAGGGTGAATTAGGTACTTAAATTTGTTGTATAGTTCATATTGGATGTATATAATGTTTGTACATAAGCCTCTACTTTGTAGTTATATTTGTTCTAACAACTAGATTTATGGGTGTTGATCGGGTTTTTTAATCGGGTATCTGGTTCGTCGGGTCGGGTTAGTCGGGTTTTTTACGTGGTAATCCCACCCGAATACCGACCCTTATAAGACTCGTTTTAATCGGTAATTGGGTTTATTCAGGTCGGTATAATCGGTAATCGGGTTGCTAATTATAATACTAAAAGAGTTGTTAATGTGTTTCTTTTAATGAAGTACTACATGGACTACTAAAATATACTTTTATGTCAAGCTAAGTAAACTATAACATTAAAGTAGCAAAAACACAAACCAAACTATATAATGTTTGTACATAAGCCTCTACTGAGTTACTGTATGAAATATGTATAACTATGAAAACACACATGTTACATGTATGAACATAATAAAATTATATATACTTCTTGATTTCAATTTTGAATGAATTAAACTTTAAGTAATTGAACATTTGTCTTTGAAACGTGATTAAAACACAAGCTGCCAAACATCACTTTCAATTAAAAATGTTAAACTGTGAACTGAAGCAATGTTGAAGACCGTTTCCGATTATAGCCGAAGTCCGATGCACCACTAGCACTCTTTGAAATAAATTTGATTTTTAATTATAACTGCCATCTTCGGTTTTTCAATATGGCACAACCATATATATATATATATATATATATATATATATATATATATATATATATATATATATATATATATATATATATATATATATATATATATATATATATATATATATATATATATATATATCTACAATGCTCTACATACTTGAAAGCTAGAAAACTTTCTCCTTTGATTTTTAAACCCATATTCGGGTTATTCGGGTTAACCCGATTAACAAAAATACCAATTCAATTACCGACCCTAAAGACTACATCAGGTTCGGTTTAGTTTTAAAATTGGGTTCTTCCGTAATTGTGTTCGGGTTGATTCGGGTCGGGTTTAGTATTCAGGTTTGGGTAAAAAACACACCCCTAACTAGATTGAGATAGTCATATGCTATTGGCAGAATTTTTCTATAACAATAGTTATTATGCAAGTATTGGTATGTTTTTGTATGAGATGTTGCATAAAAATAGGTGTAGAACACCCATATGTTAAAGTCACCCTAAGTAAAAGGAATTAGAAACCTTAGAAGTTATTAAGGATAAAAACGAAAAACTAGAAAAGATCAAAACTTACATGAAAGCCTCTAAAGACCGACATAAGTCATACATCAAAAAACAACAAAGGCCACTAGAGTTTAATGTTGAAGATAAAGTTATGCTAAAGGATTTCATCATGGAAATGTATCATCTTCTAAGCAAACGAGGCTAATTAATTCCAATATACATTAGGCTATTTTAGATAGTGGCATGAGTTGGAATAGTAGCTTACAAGCAAGAACTATCAATAGAGCTAAGTGGAATCCATTTTACTTTTCATGTGTTACACATATAAAAATGTTTAGCTGACGATGATGCACACGTAACACTTGATGACATGACAATAGATGACAGGATGAATCATATTGAGGAGCAAGTAGCTATTATCAACATAAAGGAGAATCAACTACGAAACAAAGTGATCAAGCAAGTTAAAGTACAATGGAAAAGTAGAAATGGTTCGAAAGCTATTTGGGAATCCGAAGAGGAAATGAGATAGTATTATACCTAATTGTTCGAATAATAACAGGTTTTGAGGAAGAAACTTAAACAAGGGGGATATGCTTGTAACGACACAAATTTTCAAGATAAAGATAAAAGTTAATGTGTTGGGTTAAAAAGGTAAAATAGTAAAATACTAAGGTGAAAACATACTTTAGAAGGGAGAACCCAAATAATTTCCCCTATATAAAGAAGTATGGCCGCCGGCCTTTCTTTCATGTACCTCAAGATTTTCACATCATGTGTGTGTGTATAGAGAGAGAGAGACTATGGTTTAGAGATAGAGAGAGTGCTTAAGAAAGAAGTGAGAGGTATGATTTTCACTATCCTTTTCATAGGTTGAAGCATAAATCATGCTTAGAAGCCAGTTTTAGCTAAGATCTAGTGTTAAAATTTATATCTTAATGTGTGTTACATAGAACTCAACTTGAGAACCATTGCTCTAGTGTTTGCTCAAGTAATCGTTAAGGTTGATTTCTAGATGCACTTATTCTATACATGTTAAAGCTAATAAAGTTTTCATGATAAAGCTTCCATTTATATAAACCGAAGTTAGGGTTTAAAAGTTGAAGTATGGTATTTTTGCATGGAAGAATGTTCGTATGGATCCTATAAATAGTATCATTTGATTTGATAATATCACATAGAATAATGGTAAAGTTGTTAAAGGAACAAACAATGAGGAGAATTTAACTCTCAACTCCCGTAAGCACCCAATAGCATTCGCATTGCTCCAAAAGTAGATAAAGTCACCATAAGTGGATAAATAACATTTAACATGTACGCTTGGCAATATCACATCTCTATCCAAACAGAAGTATTATATAATACTATAGATAAGTAACATTTAACATATGAAGAAGAAAAAGAAGATCAGAAACACATGTTATTAAGTGTGTCTAAATAATGGTTAATGTCATTGACACGATTAATTATATGGGTTAGGTTTGAGTTCACATTATCAAGCCTCTAAATAATGGTGTTAGCTAATGGTGTTAGCGGCTTATTATTATGATTGTATGAACCCTTCCAATGTGGCTTGAGTATAAGATGATGAAAAGATGTAGAATTTTAATTATTTGATTATTTGGTGATAATCATTGCAACCTATACTTCTGACGCGTGATAGTGAACACCAAAAACCTTTCATTCCAATTGGTGTGGAGAGTATTTAATGTAGCTACTCACTGTATGCGTAGTACCACTCCTACCCCACCAAGTGAGAACGACTAAAAATCTTGAACGAGTTGAAGGTTTGAGATTTGTAACACGACCTCTTTACAGATTTGATCATAATCGGTGATGTTACCATTGCCAATCAGCACACCAAAAGGGGTGCAGGACCGGTTAAGGGCTTAACAATTACAACACAGCAACACAAAGAGGAGATTAACTAAACTTGATCAAACAGTAAACTGGATTAACCAAATAATGATACAAATAACATAAGTAATAATAAAGAGACAGAACAAGAGATTTGGGTTTCAAGGATGCAGTATATTGCTTTCTCAAGTTCTATTACAAGTGTTACAAAGCATAAAGAAAGATACTAGAACTTGGAATACTTATACTACAACCTACAGCCGGCTATACTTTGAAAGCCAGCTGGATACAATTGACTAGACACAAACAAAATCAATTGTAAAATCAAAAGGCACATCTGCCTTTTGACCTTGTGACTATGACATGCCATAGCTCACATCTTTATCTATTACAAAAAGGATAAAGTACATAAAGTAGAAGGTTACAGACTCAAGACCTCAATGTACAGTTACCAAAAGCATGGACCTTTTCACCAACTCATGAAAGATGGTGACTTTACAGAGATGCAGCGGAAAGGTGTCAGCTTTATGGAACAGTACATCAGATAAAGCATGTTACTAAAAGTCTTCGGAAGAAATCTGTCTTCATAGGATGAAGCTTCGGAAGACTTTGTCTCTGAGGCTTCGGAAGACTTCATATTTGGCTTCGGAAGATATTGGTCTTGGCTTCGGAAGATTTTACACTTAGAATATTTCTAGTGTATGGTGTAAAACTTCCGAAGCAATTATACTTCATTTCTTAGTGCATACTTGCAGAGAGACATTGAATGTTTGGTTTGCATCAGAATTAAAGGAATCCTTACAAACTCTCCCTAGGCTGATGCTACCAAAACATTTAGAAGATCTTCAGATGTTAGTAGTCTCAGCACAATCATGACCATACCCTTCTTCATTAGATGGTCAGGATCATTCAGACCTTCATAGTATCTTCTCATCACAAAGAGATCATGCAGAGGTAAGTTGATTATGTCTTGCCATGTATAGACATTCTCAACACCTTGATCTCTGATTACATGCCATCTTTTTGGATTGGTAGAGAAGGTCCCTGATAGATGGGTGTCTCAGCTGCAAGTGGAGCCACTTGCATTGGAGTTGATTGGGCTGTCTCTTCATGCACTTCCTCAGGTTGATCTGACTCAGCCTGAGGTCTAGAGGTAGATGATTCAGGCTTCTTCTTCTTAGACTTTGGTTTAGAAGCCATCCTCTTCTTCCTTTAGATGACTTTAACTGAGAAGACTGGTCTGCAGCACCTTGTTGATCATCCTTGTCTTTCTCAGTTGGGTGTTCCTCCCTCACAGGTTCAGAAGGAGAGGGAGTTTGACCCTGCTTTGGATCAGAAGATGAAGCTTGCTGAGGCTCAGCAGGAGGTCCGGGTTGAGTTGTCTCAGGTTGTTCAAACTTAACCTCCACTTCAGGTGGGACTTGACTTGGAAGAGAGTGTAAGTCAATCAGTTCACCACTCTTAATCTTCTGCCCTTATATGCTCATCCATTGTGGATAGAGACATAGGGCCAAGTATCCTTCCGGAGAATCCATATAGCTTCAAGAAGCTCATCATCCTTTGTCTGTCAGCAGACTTCTTCATACTCGTTTGGATGATAGCTCTTGACTTTGCAGCTTCTTCCCTTAGCTTCTTCTTAGTTGTCTTTCTCTCCTTGACTAACTCAAGCTCAAGTTGTTTTAAGTACTCAAACTCAACAAAGTCATAGGACAAGGGAAGAAGTGCATCTGCCTGATAGAAGCCTGTGGCACTCAGGTAGTTGATCATTTTGATCCTATCTTCTTCTTTGTCTACCTGAGGTTCTTGTTGAACCACATCTTCTTGTACAGGGCTTTCTTGAACTGGGGAGAGAGTAGAAGCATGCTTGTAGAGTCTTTTCTGTCTCTTCTCCTCTTTGAATTGGAGAAGTAACCTTGCATCCTCTTTTTCTTTCATCTCTCTTGACACTTCCATGTCAGCCAGTTTATTTAGTTGTTCTAAGGGGAGAGAAATGATTTCATCAATGTCATAGTTTCTGGTCTGCAGATAAGTAATCCTGACTGCCCTCAACTCATCATCTTGAGTATTTGGTCTGGGGGCAGCCCTGATTGCAGCTTGCATAAAGCCTGAAGACCCAGAGGAACTTTCTCCCCTTAGCTTCCTTTCCTCTCTCTCTCTCTTCCTCCTCAATTTCCTCAGGAGTCAAAATCTTTTCCCTTTGTCACCCACAGACTTTTGTGACTCAGGGTGGATAGAGGTTTGGCCTTCATTTCTTGGTGTAGCATCCATGCTCTGGCCAGAGAGAGGCTGAGAAACACCTTCACCAGCAGGTGTCTCAGAGGGAATGTGAATCTCTGCAGCAGTTGATGATGATGAGACAGGGGTCTCAGGTTCTGCCACTAGGCCTTCAGTCAAGGTTTCCCCTATGAAACTAATCTTAGGGTCCACCTCAACATCCAGTTGACCGATGACATTGCCTGATTGCCTAAGTCTCCTTCTTAAGCTAAACTCTGCAGTGATCCTGTCTTGGATTCTTTGAGCCAATTGTCAGCCTGTCTTGAGTTGCTTGGATTGACAAGTGGCATATTGACTAGATCCAGACTTTCATAGAAGTTCAAGCTTTGAAAGTCAAATACTTCTTGTTGCCCTTGAACTCTGTGAAGAATAAGGGCTCTTCTATCAGCATCATACCTCCACCTTATGATGTAGTTTGAAGTTCCTTGAGGTGGAGATGACACAGCCCTTGGTATACCTTCTCAAGAGACTCCTGATGATAGAGTCTATAGAATCCACATTAATGTGAACTTGAGGAAGTTGCTGAGAATGCACAATTGCAAGTGAGGATGGTGAGTCCTCTATGTCCATTCTCTGTGAAGAACTCCCAGGTTCTGTGGCTGCAATAACTTTCTCCCCCTTTTTGGTAGCATCACCCACTTGCATAGGTGAGCTGGAGGATAAATCAATCACACCCATAGGTTCTTGTGTTCCTGGTTGAGCTCTTCTTAAAGGTCTCCCAGCTAGTTTTTCCTTAAGATATGAAATCTGAAGTTGCTGATCATTGACCCTGTTTTGTAAGGTAGTCACCTGAGATTCAAGGTGACTGACCTTAGAGACTAAATAGGAGCATGTTTTTGACAGTTTTGCACCTTTAGTCTCAAATTCCCCTCTTCTTCATCAGAAGAATCATTGGGGGATGAGATGATTGGACCAAAGTCCTCTCTCTCACCACCAGCTTGAGGTTCTTGGCTGCTGGTTTTCCTCTGCTCACTAGCAATCTCAGTTGAGATGTCAGTGGGCTGAGTTGCCATGGTTGAGGTCTTAATGATGTAATCACTTGCAGAAGTGAGAGCCTCTTCCATATGGCATCCTGAGCAGGTTCAGAAGTGTCCACCTCAGTTATAGGTGACTGATGTGGGTAGACTGAGGAGACTCAGAAGTACTCATCTCTCTTTGAGTAGGGGAAGAGAAGAGAGACTCATGGTACTCACTGAATCCTAAGTCTTCATCAGTATAGAAGGATAGGTTGGGAATGGGTTGATTTAGATCTAAAGGCTGGGGATGATAACTATCCCCTAAAGGTTGTTCACTTGAGTGTTGAGACTCAGAGTGAAGGCTTAAGGCTGTTGGGCTTGTGAGCTCATCAGGGTGAGCATGAGGAACCTCATCCCTGATAGTTGAAGAGATGGGAGTGGTTTGCTCCTCAGGGGAAGTGGGAGCTCTAGTGTCCACTTCCTCCTATAAAGGTGAGTATATGGGGACCTGCACAGACTCAATAGCTTGAGCAGGGGTTCGTTTGGATTTTCTTTGGTAGGTGAGGGTTATTTGAGGCCTTTTTAGTGGTAAAGAAGTAGAAGGTGTGGATTCAACACTAGCTTGTGTTGCTAGGTTGTCACCTTGAGCAATGAGCTCTAACATTTTGGGGACAAGGGCTGTTTCTACCCCTGAGAAGCCTACAGTTGGCTTCTTCATGATTTTAAAGATGCCGGGCTTCATCTGTCCCAATTTAAGAATATTACATGTTTCCCTCAACTGTGAGCCCAGTTCACAGTTGAGAATGTGTTGAACATATCTAGGAAACATGTAATACTCTAAGGAGTCCAAGTTTGCAAGTAAATTGGTATAAACAAATTGAGAGTACCTGAACTTGACCCCTTGAACCATTCCATGCACTATGAAGGAGAGATCCTCAGGAATCTGGTCCCACCCTCCATGCTTGTTTGACAAGCTGTGGATAACCACATGGAGTAGGTATTTCCACTGGGATGAGACCTTCCTTTTCCTGAAGGTCTTTACAGAGAAATCTCCCTCATAGCCCATCTGCTCAAAGGAATGATTGACAGCTTCCTTTGGGAAGGACAACTCACCTTCTTCATCATCCAGCTGCAAATGAGTATTGATGATGGCCGGAGTGATGAAGATGTCCTCCCTTGCACTGTGGCAGACAGTGCCTTCTCCCCATCCATAATGACCTCTTGGCAGGTCTTCCAGAATTCAAGCAGATGATCCTCATACAGAGTAGGATCAATGGTTAGGGAGGTGAAATAGTTTGATAGAGTTAAGAATTGGCAAATCTCTGAGAAACTTTCATCTTTATCAGAGCTTAACAGAGCAACCTGGTTGTGTTGCCTGTGAAGTTGCATGGAGAAATCTGGGTTGTTTCTGCGGTTAAGGTTGGCCATTTGAGAAGCTTAAGGTTGAAGAAAGGTAGAAAGCAAAGGCGGTTTTGGGAATTAGGTTTGAGGAATAGTAGAATTGAAGAAGATAGTGAGGAAGAGGGGGAACCGTTGGGTATTTTGTGAAAAGGGATTTGAACCAATGTTAATGAAAGAGGATAAACTTTGAAATCCAAAGTCGGTCCCACCTCTGAAAAAGTAGTTTACTTTTGCTCAAAAAGTAGTTTTCTTGGAATTCGAAAAGCTTCCAAGGTAAATTATCTTCGGAAGTTTTAATGAAAAAGCTTCCGAAGCTAAAATGACTTCGGAAGATTTTCCTGAGAGTCTTGAAAATTTTGCTTCGGAAGAGAAATAAACACTTGAATGCTTTGCATATGAAACAACAAAGCTTCCGAGAGTGAATTTTGCTTCGGAAGAAAAAGTTCTTCAAAATAAATAAGTGTCTGAGACAAGAATTTAAGCTTCGGAAGATAGATTTAGACTTCTTCCGAAGGTAAAATTTCTTAGACAGTTATTTATTTTGAAGACATGATTTTCTTCCGAAGGTAAAAGTATATCTTCCGAAGGATCAGAAAATTTTCAAGAATCTAAGGAAAGTCTTCAAAAAGGATTTTATATCCAAAGAAAACATGAGCTTATGAAAGTGATGAACTAGACAACTTAGGACACACATATTTTAAGAAATAATTAGAATTAGTTTTAAGAAAGACCTACTCAAAGTTAATCATCCCAATAGCTGATATTAGATATTTAAATCTCTGTTCATCAAAAGCTTTTGTAAACAAATCAGCATATTGTTCATCTGTATGAACTTTGACTAGTTTAATTAATCCCTTTTATAGTTATCTCTTATTAAATGATACCTGATATTGATGTGTTTGGTCCTTAAGTGCTGCACAGGATTCTCAGTGATATAGATAGCACTATTGTTGTCTATGTGGATAGGAGTCTCCTTGAAGTTAAATCCATAGTCCAGCATCTGATTTTGAATCCAAAGCACTTGAGCACAGCAACTTGCAGCAGCAATGTATTCAGCCTCAGCAGTTGATGCAGACACACAGGATTGTTTCTTGCATTGCCATGAGACAACCCTTCCACCAAGAATTGACATCCCCCAGATGTAGACTTTGCAGTCATGTTGCAACCACCATAATCACTATCTGTATAAGCATACAGATTGAAGTCAGGATTCTTTGGATACCATAAACCAAGTGTTGAGCACCTTTGAGGTATCTTAAAATCCTTTTGACAGTGATGAGGTGAGACATCTTAGGGTTGGCTTGATATCTTGCACAAATACATGTAGCAAACATGATATCAGGCCTGCTAGCTGTAAGATACATAAGAGACCCAATCATAGCCCTGTATAAATGTTCATCTACACACTCCCCCTCAAGATCAGGTCCAAGGGAGTGGTTTCTGCTATGGGTGTCTTAGCAATCTTACAATCAGTCATGTTGAACCTCTTGAGTATGTCCTGAACATACTTTGACTGACTTATGAAGATGCCATCTTCAACTTGCTTCACTTGAATTCCCAGAAAGAAATTGAGTTCTCCCATTGCACTCATTTCAAATCTGTCTTTCATCAGCTTCTCAAAGTCTTTGCAGAGCTTTGGATTAGTTGAACCAAAGATGATGTCATCTACATATACTTGAACTAGCAATAAGTCATTTCCCTGTCCTTTGATGAAGAGAGTTCCATCTATAGTACCTCTCCTGTATCCATGTTTACAAAGATACTCAGACAATGTCTCATACCACTTCCTGGGTGCCTATGCAGCCCATAAAGAGCTTTGTCAAGCTTGCAGACATAATCAGGATGATCAGGGTCTACAAAACCAGGTGGCTGTTTGACATATACCTCTTCATCAATCACTCCATACAGAAAAACACACTTTACATCAAGTTGAAAGACCTTGAAGTTCTTGGATGCAGCAAATGCCAGGAATATCCTAACAGCTTCTAATCTTGCTACAAGAGCAAAGACATCAGTGTAGTCAATCCCTTCTTCTTGTGTATCCTTGAACAACTAGTCTTGCCTTGTTCTTGATGATAATGCCTCTATCATCCTTCTTATTCCTAAAAACCATTTGGTTCCAATGGTAGTCTTCCCATGAGGAAGAGGACAAAGGTTCCAAACTTTTTGCCTTTTGAATTGAAGCAACTCTTGTTGCATAGCTTCAACCCAACTTCCATCCTTTAGAGCTTCATCAACTTTCTTTGGCTCTATCTGGGATAAGAAACAAGAGTGAAGACAAACATTTGCTTCATGGGTTTGTCCTCTTGTTCTTACCCCTGTGACAACATCTCCAATGATGTTTGTGGTGGGGTGAGACTTGTGGATCCTTAGCTGAGGGATCACAGCAAGTTGCTGAGAAAGATCCAAATTTGAGAAATTTAGATCTGGCATAGATGATTCACCCTCCACATCACCACACTTATCAAGATTAACTTGATCCAATGAGTGTGTGACATCATTGATGTTGTCATCTATGGTGTGGTTATTAGCATCAAGAATTCCTGATCACTTTCACCATCACCATTGTTGTCTTCCACAATTGAGGTATCTTTATCTGGTTGTGGAGCCTCTGAGCTGGAATTTGAAGGCACACCAGATGTATCAGCTGAATTTGTCATTGTAGTGCTGATAGAAACCTCATTTGCTGAAGTAGTTCCAACTGGAGCTGAAGATGTATGAGTTGAGGGTCTTCCTAGCTCAAATCTTGGATCAGGATCACCTGTATTTAAATTTCTGCAGATCCTGAAACATTCTCACAAGATTTGTTAAAACAGTTGGTAACTAAATCAAGATCAAATAGCCAATCAGGACCAGAACCAGCCACACAGGGTGTGTGTTCATTGAAAGTCACATTGGCTGACTCCTCAACAATTCTAGTTCTGAGATTGTATACTCTATAAGCCTTAGCTTGGGAAGAGTATCCAATGAAGTGTCCATCATCTGATTTCTCAGCAAACTTGGCAATTTGATCCTTGGTATTCAAGATGGTGCAGGGACATCCAAATGACCTGAGAAAACCAATGAAAGGTTTTCTCTTGTGCCAAAGTTCATAAGGAGTCTTACCATGTGTCTTAACTACTAAAACTCTGTTTTGCACATAGCAAGCAGTATTTACTGCCTCTGCCCAGAAGGTGATGGGCAGTTTAGAGTCAGACAACATAGTTCTTGCAGCTTCAATTAGTGTCCTGTTTCTCCTCTCAGCAACTCCATTTTGCTGAGGAGTCCTGGGAGCACTATATTGTCTTGTAATACCTTTTTCATCACAAAATGTATCAAGGATTTGATTCTTGAATTCAGTCCCTTGATCACATCTTATGGTTTTGACCTTGTGATCACTTTGATTCTCAATTTTTAAGATGAAATTCTTCAGAATCTCAGGGGTTTCATCCTTAGTTCTAAGAAAGAAAACCCAAGTGAATCTTGTAAAATCATCTGTGATCACCAAACAATAAGAGGTCCTTCCTAGACTCATTACACTGGTGGGGCCAAAGAGATCCATATGTAACAAGTGTAGGGGAGTAGTGATGGAGTTCTTTTCCTTAGGCTTGTGAGATACCTTATGTTGCTTCCCTTTCAGGCATGCAACACAATGATCATCACTTGTAAACTCTTTTTTTGGCATTCCAGTTACCAAATCATGTTTAATTAGTTTATTCATGTTCTTAAAGTTTACATGGCACATTCTTTTATGCCATAGGAAAGACTCATCACTATTTGCTTTAGATAGAAAGCATGAAACTTCTCCAGAGGGAGATGTTTCTTGCAAATCCATCTTGTACATGTTCCCTTTCCTGGGGGCTCTAAGCAGGATGTGCTCATGAGGAATGACCACTCCAGGCTTGAGAACAATGCACTCATGCTCAGTAAAGAGCATGTTATGACTCTGATCACAAAATTGGGATACACTCAGAAGATTGTACCCAAGCTCCTTGACAAAGTTTACCTTTTCAATGCTGAGCTTACCATTTGTGACCTTGCCCCTTCCAGAAATGTAACCACCTTCATCTCCTCCAAAAGCAACTGGTCCTCCATCAATTCTCTCAAAGTTATGGAGTAGTGACCTATTGCCTGTCATGTGCCTGGAACAGCCACTATCAATGATCCAGACATTCCTGTTTGTCTTGAGCTGTTCCTGCACAAAGAAAATGATTAGTTACATTTGGAAACCCAAGCCTTACTTGTCTTGGGCTCACTAAGTATAATAGAAGGTAATGCAACAGTAATAGATCCTATGGTTGTGCTAGAGGGATCTTCAGCTATTGTTGATGGAGAAACTTCAGTCACTTGGTCTTTCTTAGACTTCCACACCACCTTTGGAGTCTTGGACTTGACCTTCAAAACCTTGGAAGCTTTTGGGACTTCATAAGTTTTGATGACTGAACCTTCGGAAGATTCTGCAGTCACTGCAGCAGACTTCAGTGCTTCGGAAGAATTCCTTTCTTCCGAGACCAATTTTTCTTCCGAAGGTAATTTTCCATTTACCTTCTTCTTTGATTTGGAGCTTCCGAAGGAAACAGATTTTCCTTCCGAAGCTTGAATCTTCTTGAAACTCTTTGAAGTCTTTGTCTTGGTCATATGGACAGTACTTTTAGGATTATATGGACAATCCTTAGCAATGTGAGAGGTACTTTCACACATGACACACAACATTTTCTTCTTCACAAGAGTCTCCTTATAAAGCAAGACTGTCTTTGGTCACATCCCTTCTCCACCTTCATCTTTGTAGATGCTGAAACAGTTCTTTTGGGCTGTGAACTGTTCTTGGAGTTTGATGGTCCAAGCTGTGCAGCAGTGGTACACAGCAGATCAGTCTTCTTCTTGGTACTGAGATGATTTGAACAAGAACCAGAACTCTTAGCTGAGGAGTTTTGGTTGATGTCTTCAGTCTTTACTACTTCAAACCCTGCAGAGATAAAAACTTGTTTCTGCTTAGAGTCAAAAGTAGCCTTGATCTCTTGAGCCTTCTTTGCCTTTCTTTTGCTCTTTCTGATCAAGTTCTTTCTCTTTGACTTGGTCATCACAGTAGTCTTCTTCTCCTCAGAAGGATAGTGGCCCTTAGTAGAATCCTCCTCTTCACTCTTCTCAGAGGAATTCTTCACTATCTCTTCTTCATCCTCTTCACTTATAGGATCTATGAGAGGAAGCTCATCTTCACAAGTTCCACACCTAGGAGATCTTACAGACAAGATTGTGTGTGGAGGAGCTATCTCATTTGATCCCAGTCCCTGTCTATTTTGATAACACACTTTGTTGTGCAGGGATGAGGATATCATGTTCTTGAAGGTCTCTTCTTCAAGAACACTCTTTTCTGCCCTGGCTTTGCTGATCACAAGCTCAGCCTGGCACCCAGTCAGCTTGGTTATGAGATCTTGGATTTGAGTCCTAAAATCTGTATGTTCATGTTTTAGTACTGAAATGGTTTTCTCTAAGTCCTCTATCTTTAGCTTATAATCATTTTAGACTTTCTAAAATCATATTTTAAAATGTTTAAGGACTCAAGATCAGATCTCATCTCCAAGTTATAGGACATATATCTGTTAACTTTAGCAATGCATTCAGGAGTACAGAGATGTTCCAATACCTTGGCTTCATCATGATCTGCCATTAGTGCTTGGTTTGGAGAAGCATATTCCACCTGAAAGCTCCAGTCAAAGCCTCCTTCTTCAACAGCAACAACAGCTTGTTGCTTTGGCTTCTCATTCTGAGGGCTTTGTTAGTGTAGTTTGGTCTAGTTTGTGCTTGGCCACCATTTGTTTTAGGTGCCTTACACTCTCTATCAAAGTGGCCCATCAAGTTACAGTTGTAACACTTGACTTTGCTTTTATCTAAGCCAAACTTTCCACTGGTTGCATTGCTTGGAAACCTCCTTCCAGTTCTGTTGTAAAACTTCTTGGCTCTATGAGTGAGAAGAGCCATCTGCTGAACTATTTCCATATATTCCAGGTCATCTGGATGGATACAATCCAGGTCTTCAAGAGTGAAAAGAGAGTTGCCACAACTTTCATCAGAAGACACAAAGGCTTGAGAAGAGCTTGTCTCTTGGAATGGGCTTCCCTAAGTGTAGTTCTCCCTAGGAAGGTGATGAAAGGACCCTTTGGTGAGTTGTCAGGGTAGCATATGAGATGATGTTGAGGGTTCTATGCTATCCCTTTCAACCACATGCAGGGCTAACCCATTTGATTGTTGGAGTTGCCAGATGAACCTTGCATGTTCATCTCCATCTGGTAGCACTGAGAATCCCATATAACTCTGTCAGAGTAAGAGTTTTGAGATTTTCAGTCCTCTTGATCACCACACAGTAGTGTGTCCATTGCCTAGGAAGTGAGGACATGAACTTCCTTACAATGTCTCTGTTTTCAAGAGAACTCCTCCATCCACAAGGGTATCCACTATCTCAACATACCTGAAGTATTGCTGAGTCATGGTTTCACATGTTTTGAAGGTGAAGTTTTCAAACTACTGCTTCAGGAGATCCTTCTTGTTCTCCTTGGCTTCAGAGGAGCCTTCATACATCAGTTTTAGTGCATCCCATAGCTGTTTAGCTGTTTTGCACTTCTTGAAACCTCTGTACACAGAGTTTGGAAGGGCAGTTTGAAGAGCAGTCATGGCTTTTCTATCAATCTTTACTCTCTTCCTATCTTCATCAGAGTAGTTAGCCACATCTTTGGGGATCATACCAGCACCAGTAGCAGAACGAGTGCTGGGTATGAAAGGTCCATTTTCAATAGATTCCCACATTCTTGAGTCTAGAGACCTGATGAAACCTTCCATTCTCATACACCAGGTATCAAAGTCATCAAGAGTGATCAGTGGGGACTTGTTCATGGTTTCAGTCTCCATATCAGTCTTTGACATGGATGTCATTTTGAAAGTTTAGTATTTGTGTGTGTGAGGGATCTTAAGATGGTGAGATCTTATATCAAGAGCCTGAAATGCTCTGATACCAATTGCAGGACCGGTTAAGGGCTTAACAATTACAACACAGCAACACAAAGAGGAGATTAACTAAACTTGATCAAACAGTAAACTTGATTAACCAAGATAATGTTACAAAGAACACAAGTAATAATAAAGAGACAGAACAAGAGATTTGGGTTTCAAGGATGTAGTATATTGCTTTCTCAAGTTCTATTACAAGTGTTACAAAGCATAAAGAAAGATACTAGAACTTGGAATACTTATACTACAACCTACAGCCGGCTATACTTTGAAAGCCAGTTGGATACAATTGACTAGACACAAACAAAATCAATTGTAGAATCAAAAGGCATATGTGCCTTTTGACCTTGTGACTATGACATGCCATAGACTCACATCCTTATCTATTACAAAAAGGATAAAGTACATAAAGTAGAAGGTTACAGACTCAAGACCTCAATGTACAGTTACCAAAAGCATGAACCTTTTCACCAACTCATGAAAGATGGTGACTTTACAGAGATGCAGCGGAAAGGTGTCCAGCTTTGTGGAACAGTACATCAGATAAAGCATGTTACTAAAAGTCTTCGGAAGAATGTCTTCATAGGATGAAGCTTCGGAAGACTTTGTCTCTGAGGCTTCGGAAGACTTCATATTTGGCTTCGGAAGATATTGGTCTTGGCTTCGGAAGATTTTACACTTAGAATATTTCTAGTGTATGGTGTAAAACTTCCGAAGCAATTCTACTTCAGTTCTTAGTGCATTACTTGCAGAGAGACATTGGATGTTTTGGTTTGCATCAGACTTAAAGGAATCCTTACAAGGGGTCACTGTTTATGTCAGGAGCTGTGTTTTCCTAACAAAAGATACCGCCATGAAACTGTATGTAGAGTCGTTGTCAATTAAAATCAACAAATCTATAGAATTAATGGTGTCGTGAAGGGTTAAGGTAGGTGTATGTGACTTCTTGAAGATGGCGTGAAGGTTTATTTTAGCCATGTCCTTATGATCAAGCAATGGTTCCTTGGTGGTTACAGTATTATGACAATCTGCTTCATCACTGCCCAGTAGGAGTTGAAGATTACCTACCTTACATCAATACTCAGACCCATATTTTTTCCCACACCAAAACATTCACCCTTTTAATACTGGGACTGTTTTTCAACCTTCGAAATACGAAGAGGTGAGGTTCAAGAGAGCATCATTTTCACTTTTTAAAACATATACTATGCAACATACAGGGGATATTGGATTTTGGTCTTCATATCTCTGTTACTAAGTGTCATTCCCTCACCGCATTTTATGATGTCGATTGGGATGGATGCCTAGACACTAAAAGGTCAATATCCGAATATTACGTATATTTAGGTGACAATATTTTATCTTGGTCATCAAAAAGATAGAATATTGTTTCAAGGCCTAGTGTCGAAGCCGAATACCGGGTCATAGCCAATATAGTTGTAGAAGTGAGTTGGCTTCAAAACTTGTTACCTGAGTTGCACATTCCTATTCGTTTAGCTAGCGTCGTCTATTGTGACAACGTTTTGGCCGTTTACCTATCTAACAACCCCGTTCAAATACAATGCACATTAAAATTGACATTCTTTTTGTCAGGGAAAGAGTTCGTATTGGTCATGTTCACGTGATCCATGTTTCGTCCGAGTTTGACTATGCCGATATTTTTAGAATGACTTTCCAAGACCCTTATATACCAGCTTAAGATCCAGTTTGAGCGTCCGTTCTTTTACCGCTCGAACTGCAGGGGCATATTAGCAACATATATTCATAAGTCTATGATACTTATGTGTAACTTTGCAATTTAGGGGTGTTCATCATATCGAATCGAATTCGAGTTAATCGAATCGAATTTTGAAATTTCTAAACATGATTCGAATTAAATCTGAATAGGTCAAATTCAAATCAAATCGGATTCAAAACTTTTAAATTGGATTTGAATTTGATTCATATTTGAAAAATATTTGAATGTGAATCAAATTTGAATTTATTCAATTCGTACTGAGTAAAAACACTAGTAATCGAATATTATTTTCAAAATTCATTTGAAAGATTCAATTCAAATGTTAAAATTGAATAACAAACATGACATACAAAATATTTCAAGTTCTAATATAAGTCAAAAGGTACTGGTTAGAATTTAAAATTTTATATTATATATTTTTGAACTTTTAATTCTTAATATCTCATATGTATATTTTTAACTTAATATATAAAATAAATAAGTATAAGTATGCGTATTCTTATTCAAATTTTGAATCGAATCAAATTTCACATATTCAATTTGAATTAGATAATTGAATTCAAATTTGAAAAGTTGAACTGAATTTCAATCAAGTGATTCTTAACTCGAATCGATTTTTGAGTTTTTCAAAAAATATTTCTAATATTAAACACCCCTACTTAGCATATGTTTATATTCTCCATGTGTAGTTGCTTTTGGACGAATTTTGAGATAGTGGGTATCATAAAGGCTACGTGCGTTTACTCATGTGGTATTCCCCGATTATGTTTGTTTCAAATGGAACCATAAAGTTAAGCTATTAGTTGTTACTGCTACATCATGCTCCTCACTATCTTAAGAACTATAAGAACAATAGAGGGTTATGATTATAGATATGTCACTGCTATACTCTTAACTGCATCCCAAGGAGCTATATCCTCATAATCATAAAGATACACATTTCAAGCAATGAACTAGTAGGAAATTTACCAAAGAGCTAACCAGCTCCTTCTATATTTTCGGGTCAAAACACGTCTCATAATCATGAATCATCTTAGTGCAAGTAACCTTGAAAACATGAAGGCCTTGATTATCAGAAATCAATGAATGCAATGCCATCTTCAATTAACACAATGATGTTACAATAGTTGTGTAACTTACACACAAAACCCAAAACCAATCAGGCAGAATGCATACGCTTGTGCGCCTGCATTACAAGAAAATAAGAACAGCAAAAATGGGGTGGCGGGTCAAATAATAATGTGTGCAAGTGACTAAGTGTGTCAAACTAATCCACATATGCAAATATGATCCAGAGACATATATTAAACATAAATACTACTTGTGCATATATGTTAGATAGCAATCTTGACCACATTTATATCAAAAGTATTCACATCTTATCTGGTTCAGATAAGATCCTTTCGATCTCTTCTAAAAGGCGTTCCTTTTCATCTCTCATCTCCTCGTTCTGCTTCTGGAGTTCTTCGATCTGCTTAGTTTGTTCAGAATCCTTCCTGAAATGTTTAAGGGGGTGTTTGGATTAGTGTATGCTTATATACATTTACTCAAGTTCAATGGGGTGTTGGATTTGTGTGACTGTACCTATTCATGAAAGCGAGATTAAGTTTAAGTGATCGCACTTCCTTCTCAAGATTTTCACATCGCTTCAGAATAGACTGCATGTCTGATGAAGTTGCAGGCGTTTGAGTTCTTCCCTTTGCTTCTGCCATTCTAAATCATGCACCACACATCACGTCAATGAAAACATTATAGTGATAAAGTATATAGTTAAAGATTTCAAGTAATTCTACATGATAGATATCTCTTCATCACATAGTAACCAAAGAAATTGGTAAGAAAAATATGAATGAAAAATATATAGTTTGAGTAAATTTATATCGGAGGTGCGAATATGGGGCAGAGTCAAATTGGTTTTTGGTGTCAAATAGATAATTTTTTGTATGAGTTTACATTTTATATATTCTATAAACAACTAAAGTGTCAAATATGATGCAAACATTATATTATATTTATAATAATCTGTCATTCATTAAAACTACACCTTGGGCGATTTTCAACCCGTTTGCAGAGAGTGAAAACCCTTGAAAACCAATTGAGCTAGACATGTGTTAGCAATAAAGTAGAACTTCTACTTTGTAATGATTTTAAATATTTCAAAAATATAGAGATCTATAAATCCTGAATTAACCAAAGATAGGATTACGTACTTCCGTGACCTTTCCACCCTGCGTTTCTTTGTAGGATCCCTACTGTCCACTGCATAAATTAAGAAAATTTTACAAAGTTGCACATGTTCATATCTTGTAGTTGCTCATGTAAAGTAAAATGAGTTAAAAATAATTTTCACACTGTTATGGATAAGATATTAGATATGAAAGTGTATTTTCATATAGAAACATGCAACATTTGACTTTTGAGAGTGTCCAATGAATTGTTTTTTAACAACAAAGTTGGAATTATTTTTAAAACATGTATAATTAAGAAATACAGTTGAGGTCTATTTCAACAGAAGATAGAAATTATTTCTCGTTAACTATAACAAAATCCAGGTTAATTAACTGAAGGCCCCAAAGAGTTCTAAGCTGAGTGATCATAATGAATAACACAAGTTATTAACTTCTTTAAGGGTGGAAAAAAGATGCATATAATTTAAAGCGAACTCCAAATATTCACCTGAGGTAGCCGATGTTACTGATCCAAAACGAATTAGATTTTTCCTCTTCTGGTGAACACAACCAATATATATTAGTATGGTGTATAATGATTTAATTTTCAGGTGCTGTAAAGAAGTACATACAATCTCAACCACTTCCTTCTTCCAAATTTGGTTTCAAATTCGGATATTTATTCTAAAGGTTGCAATTTTTAGTTCCTATTTGCACACCATCATTATGGTGTAAGTGATTAGTGATGCTGATTTGGCTCCCTGAGGATTTTTTAATCTAGTCATTACTGAACCATAAGCTTAGTAGTCAAACTGAATGTAAAATTGGCAGTAACTACTAACAGTAAAGCAAACCTTGTGGTCCTCTTGAAGATTATCATGCATTTGTTCCCTTGTATCTGTGAACCAATAGAGAAAAGTGGCATAAGTAGCATGTTTGATGTTTTGTTTCAGAAACACCATCAAAACAGCATATCTTTCAGCACCCAAACACGTTGAACAGTTCTAGTTTCATTTCATGATGTAGTAATATAGAAGATAAAATATGTAAAAGAACTATATGGTAAGTGTGCTAAAGGAACTCTGAAGTCAATCACATGAATACTCATAAGTTCTCTACTTTTAGTGTCCTCATATAGTTGCAATCCAAAATACATGATATGTGAGCATCCCAAGAGAGCTAAATAGTTGATAAATGTTTTCCACCAGAGCCCTTTTCCTCTATGGATAAAACATTATGATAAAACAAATGACTAAAACTCAATGCTGAATTTTGGATCTTCACAATAATCAAAAGATATATAATACATCATTTTCATCCTTTTGTAACAATGACAAGAGTAAGGCCATGAGTTGTGCCTAAGGTTAATTTCAACCATATGAACTAGAGGTGGCAAGTTATACATGACTATTGATAAACGGGTCAATATGGGTTATACTTCGCCTCACAGAGGTCAAATGTGTAAACTTAATAAGAGTGGGGGCAAATGAAAATGGATTCAACAGGTCAAAAGTCACGCAAAGTACATTCACAGTGCATAAAACCTCTTAATCGTACTTGATTTAAAAATTAGATTATCATTAAAGCAATATCGATTTTTAATCATATTTACAATTAAGTATCTATAAAGATTAGGAAAGTATAATACAAAAAGTGCTTGCTCTTTTACCCGACCCGTTTCAACATGTACTAAAATTATCTATTAGCCTGTCCATTTGCCATTTCTAATGTGAGTAAACTTTGGTAACTAGTTTAATTGGTAGGTGTAGCTAGCTTATGTCTTTTTTTTGTACCTTTAAATGGTGTTTGGCCTGAGTTGGTGGGGCCATCACATACATCAAAACCACTTGAGATTACAGGTGCAGCAGCAGATGATTCACTTTGTGAAGGTTCTCTAGATGCAAAACTCATCTGAATCTGATTAGTGGGGGCCACAAAATTTTCCAGGTCAGCATCTAAAGACCCTTGAACTGTCTGAAACAACCTTGGATCTTGGAGTGTCTCATAATTATGAATTTCATTTATGTGATTCATATTTGAATAACCAAAGTCCTGTTGACCACTATAATAACCCAAAGAACCATCCTCAACTGCTTCTTTTTCAATATTATTGCTAAGCTTCTTGCGCTCTAAGGTACCCTTTAGCATGCTCACAACAGAAGAAACCTTATCAATAGATGAAGATGCATTAGGTTGGGGCATGAATTCATCTAATTGGTTGGGAATGTTGTACAAAGAAGCCTCGTTGAATGAATTATGTTTGACTGATTCTTGTTTTAATTGGTTGACTCGACTCCCTGATGCATTCTGCATTGCTTCCATACCTATTGCTGTTTGAGAGTTTTGCATTGCAACATACCTCCTTCTGTAACATGTAGAACATCAATTCATCTTGATGGTTACAAAAGAAAGTTTTAGACATTAAGAAAACAGATAAAAAGAGTGGTTTTAAGTGCCGAAGCTCCATCGTGTTGCATAATGTTTCAAGCTGGAGGTGACAAAGTGGGAAAGAGTCATAGCGTGTGATTAGTGGTACCGGTAAAAACAATATGTGTTGACCCAAAACATTATTTGTCCAAATGTTTTTTTTATCGATAATTGTTGTTTCAAATATGATTACAAAGTTATATTATATCAATAATAATCAAATTATTTGGAAAAGAATTTAGAATATTCTTAAGCATTAAAAATACCCTTTGGGCAGCTGTCAACTTGTTTGACCCGTTTCCTTTTAAGCTAATTTCATAATTTTACCTATTTAAGTTGTTAGAATAAATTCATAAACCTAATCAATTCAAAAATTTCCACCTATATGTCAAGCATTGGTACCTTAACTCAGAGGACCGACTTCTCGTCATTGGTTGAGAACTATGAAACCATGCCTGCAGAAAAGTAATAAATATATGAGATCACCACACAATCAATTGATATACAAGTGTGCAGAGTTTTTATTATAATAAACCTTAGCCAAGAATAAGTTGCTAGCCTGCAACCCCCTTTCTGCCACAGTCCTGATGGAAATATCCACATTTCTATTTAATATATAACACCATTTTAAATCTAAGACACAAGAACACATTCTAGATCGTCAAGTACCTAATGGAATTGTCATTTATGTCATTTGAGGATTCACCAACTTCTAATGAACTTTGCGGTAGCAGATTCTCATTGCTCTTTTTTCTTTCAAGGGAGACCCCATGTTGGTGACTAGATAAACTAGCTTGATCAGTAAGCATCCTGTGGTCAACAAGAATATTAATATATGAACAATTGTTTTATTGCTGAGACATGAGACTTGGAGCACAAACTTACATTCGTGATAATTGTCGAGAACGATTATGAATCAAGCTTGTTGGATTGTGGCCTTGATTCTAGTAACCAATATCATAATAACAGTTAAAACCATAAAGAGTAATGAAAGTAACAACATAAAAATAGAAAGAGATAACAACAGATTATTCAATTATTATCACTAAAAATTGTTTGAGAAAAGTTGAAATTAAGATGAAACTGCTTGCCTCTGCAGTGGTTAGCCAGTTTTTGAAAAGTTCCTCACTGTCTGCTCTGAAGTTATTAGAAAGATTCTTGAAACCAAGCATCTCCATGGTTGGTGATGGCATGCCGACTGAGCTCTCCATTAGCGTACGTATGAACATATCTTCACTCGTATTTCTATACAGATCTGAATAAACTCTTCCCTCCATCTCCATATAACCCTTTACAGTTTCACCTGTAGATGTACTCAATTTCTTCTCCTGATCCCCGTGATTCACATACACGTTATCAATAAAATCTCCCTTGGTTCCATTATTAATCATAATATTATGGACCAATAGGCTTTGTAGACTTAAATCAATCAAACAGAAACAAACTAAACAATCAAAAACATGTAAATCTGCTGTCACTACAACAACAATCAACAAGAATAAAACAATTCAGGAAGAAAAGATCTTTATCACTGAACACTAAGGTTGTTCTTGACTTCTTGGTGCCCCTTCTTCAAACACTCAACTGATGACATTTAGATAAATGGCAAAGACAGTCATCAAACTACCAGGAACCAAGAGTTTAACCATTCAAAAGTCAACACAGAATAAACTAACAAGTGGCCTGACGTATACGAAGGGATATACGCGTATTCATCTCAGTCGGAGTACCTTCAAACACTTGGGGTGCACATTAAAAAAACCTCAAATATAGGATCTTTGACTATAAATTCCCCATGATTCCCTCTACTCTACATTTGTCTGTTCTCTCAAGGTTTCAAACCTCAGTACAATACTAAAGATATACATCAAAATGCAACTGTCTTCCACACACAAGAACACTCAACAAGATCCCTTATCTATGGTGTCCAAAACATTCTTTCACATGAAAAAATAACAAAAAGACCATCAAATCTTTGTGGGGTGTCGTTATTATTAATCTACACAAACATTTAGAGCTGTACTGATGTAAAGGTACAAACTTGAAGAACATAATACAATGGTATTGACAATATGAGTATATGATGCTTCTATGATTGGCATAATAATAATAATGTATGAGGCAGTTGTTGGAAGTAATGGATTAAAGAAATGGGAATGATGATGAAAAAACTTTTTGTGATGGTGAAAGCCATGAAAGAGATGGGTTCAACTGCCGTTTAAGTTTTGGGAAATTTTAAAATGTAGTTGTTAAAAGGGCGTTTTCATATGGGTATTTATATTCAAGTATTCAACTTGTGCATCATCAAAGCAAGAAATTTTGCACTTTGGAATTTTCCAATCGATAATAAATAATTAGATATAATATGTTTTTATTGATAAAAAGTAGTTTAGATTAGTTGAATTATGATCTTTTTATTCTATAAAGTTTGCCGTTGCTTTGATTAAATTAATATTATAATTTTTAAATTTTTGATGTTGCATAAGGTTATGTGTTATCGGGGCTTGGTTGGGGTTTGAGTGAGGAAAAAAAGCTATAAGGTATGCCTATTTTTTTCTCATCAAGAAATACTCAGAAAGATGTTTAATTGGAGAGGTTTGGTTGGTGATTAGGTAATCATTTTTTATATATTATTACTATTTGTTTAAGTTTAGTTTTTATAATAACAAATGTAATTAATATATTATTGAAAAATTAAGGGCAAATTACGTTTTTAGTCCATGTGGTTTGACAATAATGATTGTTTCAGTGCAATTGTTTTCTATTACATTAATAGTCCAATAGTTTAACTATTTGTTTCGAACTCACCCACGCCTTTGACACTGTTAAAATTACTAGTTAAATTAATATGAAATGACTAGTTTGCCTTTGATTAAGAATATAAAATAATAGTAAAAAAAGCCAAATAAACCCCCCTTGATTCCAACATCCACACTCCGACCCACCCCTCCCACTTGAAAACCCACTGGTGCCCATGTTAGGACCGTTTTCGGTACGGAGTACTAACTGATTTACGTGTGTATCAAACCAAATAGTACGGAATCCTATTTGATTGGCGATCCAATGTAACACCCGGAAATATTCTTTGAAGCCGACGAAAGAAGAAAAAGAAATAAAGTCCAAAGTCGAGGGACCAAACTCGCCAACGAGAGAAACTTCGATGAATGGGAGTATAAAAGGGGGAAACACCCCAACCCTTCTCATATTTCAGCCAAGAGAGGAGAGGAGAAGAGAAAGAGGAAAAGAGGAGAAAAGCTTGGTTCGGGTGGATTCGAGCGTGGAAATCGACGTGTAGCGAGTCAAATCGAAGCTCTACTCGTCGGGATCGTTAAGGTGAGTTCTAGGACCCCACTTTTACTCGTTTTCAACTGATTTTGGGGCTGGAACACATCTGAAAACCCATTTTCGAGTTTTGGGTGAAAACCCGTTTTTATGCATGTGTGTATGTGTATGATGCGTTTGAGGCTTGATTTCTTGCTTGGTTATGCTTGAATGAGGTCGTGGTATGTTTCCCTAAGGTTTAGAATGGTTGATTTGAGCTTAAAAGAGGTTTGGAAGAGGTTGGAGGCCGAAAACCCACGGCTGCAGTCGGGTTGAACTGCATTCTGCATCAGCTAGGGCTAGGCGACCGACTGGAGGGCGATTGGAGGCCATTCGGCCGATTGGCGTGCGACTGAGGTCCATGCGCACGATTGCCATGCGACTGAGGTCCATACGCATGATGGTCATGCGACTGAAGTTCATGTGCTTGGGAGTCATGCGATTGAGAGATTGTGCGACCGAGGTTCATTTGCACGAAGGATATGCGACTTAAGTCCATGCGCCTGGAGGCCATGCGACTGAGGTTCATTTGCACGAAGGGTATGCGACTGAAGCCCATACGCCTGATGTCATGTGACTGAAGGCCATACGCATGAAAGCTATGCGACTGAGAGTCCATACACATAGATGTCCATTCGCATAGGGTCCATTCGCATAGATGCCCATTCGCCCAAGTGTTCAGTCGCCCTGAAGGCCACGCGACTGGAGGGTGTCCATACGCCCAAGTAGGGTTCATGCGCCCGAAAGAACAACGGTTTATCTTATGGCTTTCGAGGGAAAGTGAAGTTATGGGTTTTGACTCGGGAGGTTCCCGTAGGCTCGCGTAAGTTGACATTCGTGGTCATAGTCGTTATGTTGGGCATGTAGATGATGATGATATGTATGACGTTATGTATGATGTTAGGAATGGGGGTGCGTGTGATGCATAGTATGTATGTTGTGTGTCATGTGATGTATGAATGATGCGTATGTATGATGATGCCCTGTATGGTGATGTGTGTATGTTTATGTTTATGTTCCTTTATATGTATGTTTATCTTTCCATGGCTTTGCATTGAACGTTATGAATGAAATGAAAGTATTATGTAACGTAAAGTGGAAGATAATGAAAAGAGGAACGTAATGAATGAATGCATGCATTAATGAATGAATGAATGAATGAATGAATGAACGAATGAAAGGCTTGCAAGCATATGTATGAGGTGAGCGACTCTGTGTCGCAACAGACTCAAAAGAGGTCCTTGTCGTGTATCCCGGTACTGTGTCAGTCTTTGGACATGAGTCGGGGGTTTGTTTATCAGGCCCCGGCACAGTATCAGTCTTCGGACATGAGTCGGGGGTACTGCATGAGACAGGATGCAGATTGCGTACTCCGATACTGTGTCAGTCTTTGGACATGAGTCGGGGGTTTGTGAGCAGGTCCCGGCACAGTATCAGTCTTCGGACATGAGTCGGGAGTATTGCATATGACGAAAGTGACGGATGATGAGATTCGTGTCGCGTATCCCGGTACTATGTCAGTCTTCAGACATGAGTCGGGGGCTTGTGAGCAGGTCCCGGCACAGTATCAGTCTTTGGACATGAGTCGGGGATATTGCATGAGACAAGATTCGAGTAATAAAGAGTAATGAGCAAAGAGATGAATGAAAGAACGAATGTATGAAATGAACGTTAATGAAATATCCTAATAATGTACGAAACGGGATCTTTGTCATTCGACCTCAGTAATCGTGGCTGAGTGCCACGAAGAGGGTAAAGTCTGACAGGATCTAGAAAGAAGTGAAAGATAATGATGTACGATAATTGATGATTGTAATGAACGAATGATGAAGATAATAATGATATTATCTATGTGTACGTATGATGTGTGATCGCATGTATGTAACGAATGTTTTTATAAAGAAAGTAAAGAACGGTTTTACGAAAGAAAAGTAAGTTTTATTATAAAACTAGAACTCACTCAGCAACGCTGACTTTGATGTGTTTCCAGTTGGCAGGTATGTTGCTGAGGATGGTATGGTGCGGCTACTCAGTGTATTTTGGATGGCATCTTTATGTTTAATGCTTTTGTAATAAATGTAACATAATATTGTTAAAGGAACGATTGTATTATTGTGCAAAAGTATTTTGATGGAATGAAATTGTGCTTTTAATGTTTCCGCTGCAACTATTTATGAAAGGAAAAATGTAATTATATGTTTTGAGTGCGATGAATGACCAACTGTAGGCGTCCCGGGAACGGGGCCTTACATCCAATCAGTGAGAACACAAGTATAATCAATCAAAGAATGAATCTAAACGTTAAGAACGATGTTAGAATGATTAACTGCGATCTATGAACTTGGTACAGGTTATCTTAGGTCTCTGGACGGCTAGGGTACGATTTAGTGCGTAGGGATTCGAATTGTTACGTTTTTTCACGAATTAAGTGGTATTTACAGGTTAGGGTTTTCCATTCGTACGACTGAACCATTTGCATGGTTCAGTCGTGCGATTGAAGCATGCGGTTGATCCATCCGCACGACTGAATATTCAGTTGTGCGACTGAGTCAATCTCATGTTACAATTGTGCGACTGATCCAGTCTCCTGGTTCAGTCGTGCGACTGGTTCATTAGCATGAAGTATTCATGCGTATGGTCCATTAGCATGGTCCATTCGCATGAGAACTTCACATGATTAAGTTTAAGCACGTTTCTCAATCATTATTGACTAAGAACTATGTAAACAACCACAAACCTATATAGTTAGTTCAATAAGCGTTAACACACAATAATCAATGAAATATTAAACATTATAAGCATCACAAACACATTACATTTCATTCATACCCATTCTGTTACATATATGTAAGACATGAAAGACATTTTACATTAAGCTCATAAACTAGGTACACATGTATCTACAAACTCCTCCTTGGACCTATTTTACTCTATTGTCTAACATTCTTCATCAGCTCTTTAAACTTTTTGTACTTCTCCTCCCTTGTAACTCCTGCATGTATTTCGAATGCAAAGCAGAGTCTTATCACGTTTTGGAACTGGAGGGCTTGTACAATGTCTTGCGCGTCATAGAACAGTGGCCACTTGTATAAAGTGTAGACATCGTCAGAAGACAAGTTAGTTAGCCACATTGGGTCAAATACCCTGATAGTTTCCATATTTCCATGTCTGTTCAGAACTATGACCGCCTCACCTGTTCTCCGGTCATAGTACCACCACTTGAAGTGTGGAGTGAAGTCCTGTGGCATTCCCTTAGAGGGATTCTTGACATCGTGCGCGGAGGACTCCACTTCAGCACTATTTTTGGCTTTCCAATAATGGCATCAACTTTAGACCGTCTGATATACCTCGTCGGTTGTTGGGATTTGAAGTTGACCCACCTGGTGTGGTACTCTTTCTGTAATGCAGCCTCAAACCAGCCTGACATCTTTCTTGGGTCAGCATATAACAGCTTCAGTTTGGCCAGCTGGTTGAGCTCAAAACCAGGGAGAGTCTTCAGATCATGTGGGAATCTGAAGTACTCGATTCCCTTCTCCCTCTTGACAGCATATACATTTAGATCTTCAAAATAGGCCCACGCGATAATCTTGCCTGACACCTTGTGATGCTTCTTCACTTTGTAGAGCTTGGTGTAGGCACTCGGCTTTGGAGCAATGCGTTGGGCTCGGATCTCTGCAAAACATGCCGCCCATTCAGCCTTTTTGATGTCGACATCAGCGTCCGAGGCTTGGGCTTGATCCTTATTCTTCTCAGATTCACTTTCCATCTGATCCAGTTTATCGAAAGTATCACTAACTAGAGTATCTCCCAGATTGGGGACCACATTTCCCTATCTATCAGTATACTCAGGATAATGCTCCGTCGTGACGTCCTCGATCTCGATGTCGTCTATGTCATTCAGCTCGTCGTCACTTGCAACTTCAACAGTTGGAGCATCTTTGACTAGTTCATCCGGATTCAGCCGGAACATCTCCGCCAGTTGCTCGTCGGTAAGATCATGAATTATTTCTCCTTCTTCAGAAGTGTAACTCACAGACCTCCTGACAATCCCTTGCAAATCAAGTATCATAGTGAATTGAGACTTGATTTGCTGTAAGGGAGCAACATCGTACTGGTCTTGCTGAGATGGTGGATCTGCTTGATTTAAACATTTAACACATCAATCTTTTGTCAATAATCAAGACAGTTAAATAGCAAATATATACATAAACATTAAGTACATAAGTTTAATACATGATTCAATTACACACGATTTAATTTACATAAACGTCTACATATTACTTTTATCTTGAATCATGTGCTCTGCTTCAAGCGGGGCTGAGGTCGAGGCACCCTGGTCCTGAGGCTTGGTGCGCCTCTCTCTAGCATGTGAGGCCTCTAAAGCACCCACATTGCCTCTGTAACATCTTGTAATTTTGGGTTAATATAAAGTTAGTTTTGCTAAATTCTTTTAAGGGCCATGTTTGCCTAATATGAAACTTGGTGGGCTATTTATGTATGATTTCTTATTTAACTTAAAGTTTATAAGTTAATTAAATAATAATAATAATAATAATAATAATAATAATAATAATAAAAATAATAATAATAAATAATAATAATAACAATAACCATAATAATAATAATAATAATAATAATAATAATAACAATAATAATAATAATAATAATAATAATAATAATAATTAAATAATTAATAATAATAATAATAATAATAATAATAATAATAATAATAATAATAATAATAATAATAATAATAATAATAGTAATATTTTTAATTTATAAGAATTATTAAAATTTAATAAAACCTTGATTTAAAGTCTAGGGGGTTATAAGGTGAATTTTGAAACTTCAAAAGGAAGTTTGAACATGAAATAACAAAAACACAAACTGAGGGGGCCAAATATGTAAATTATTTAAAAACTCAACTGCACTCCCCTCCCTACCCGATTTTCCGGCGTGGCTCCGGCCAACACGCCGGCGAGCTCCGGCGACACCCAAACCTACCAAATCCAACCGTTTCTTGATCCAAAATCATTCACAAACCCTTCCTGGAACCGTTTCGAACTCGAAATGCACATTAAATTGAGTATTAAGTCGGCTATGAAGGGGCTTAGAGTTCGGTAACCGTAAGCCAACAATTTCGAACCGTTGGACTATAATGAATCAATAATAACGCAATTAATCAGGCTTATACCGTCGGCTAATCATCTTATACCTGTTAACGATTTTAATTTCAAGTTTAATTGTGAATTAAAGACCAAAATAAACACTTTACGTTTGTATCCCAATCGAAACCGAATAGAACGAAACACATCGAATTGAGACTATGTAATAGAGGGCAATTGTTTCTTTTGACCCCTTTAACCTCTCTGCAACTCCAATTTCTCGAATCACACACTCGGCCATCGAATTCTAGTCCTTGTTCTTCACGAATCGACCAAGTCAAGCAAATTGAGCTTAATCACTCCAACTTGTTACAATCGTGTAAGTTTCACCCGTCTACATACTCGGTTTTACATGAGAATCAAAAGCCCCATGTTTGATTCGTGTATCGAAATCGATTTCATGTTCAATTGGATTGAAATCAAAACTAGGGTTTATGTGGATTTGGGGTTTTCTTTTCAAACTGATTATATAATTTTGTTTTGAATCTAAACTCAAATTAGGGCCTTAGCCCAACTGGTAACTCTTGAACTTAATAGGCTAGAGGTCCCGGGTTCGAACCGGGCCTCTGCCATTCTTTTGTTTTATTTGTTTTTTTTTGTATAATTTATGATTCAAAAAAATTAATATTATATTAATAAATTACAAAAATAATTATTTTGTTAATTAAAATATTTCAGAAAATACTAAGTTATTTTTTAAAGGTTTAAACACATATAATTCTTAGATTTAGTTAATATATATATATATATATATATATATATATATATTGTTACTAAGTCATTTATGTTATAAATATATTATGATTCAATGATTATTTAAATAATTAATTATGCAAATGATTATTAAAAATAATTATTAAATAATTTGTTGATGCATGTATGTCCCTAGATCATGATTTGTAATGTAATGAATCTTGTCTGTCTGATTATGATGTAATTGGTAATGATTAATGAAATGACATGAATTGGTTGTTACTTGTGATGTTTAATATTTCATTAATGAGTTGTGATTGAATTGATTGGGTTTATGATTGTTTGAATGGTTAGACATTATGTTATATTAATTAAAACATTCAAACTTAACTTAATGAAGTTCTCATGCGAATGCCCATGCGAATGGACCACACGCATGAATAACTTCATACGATTGACTCAATCGCACGACTGAACCAGGAGACTGGATCAGTCGTATGATTGACACATAAGATTGACTCAATCGCACGACTGAACACTCAGTCGTGCGGATGAATCAACCGCATGGTTCAATCGCACGACTGAACCATACTTATGGCCCAGTCGCACGATTGAACAATACTAACCTATAAATAGACCCAATTCGTGGAAAAACGTAAGCATTCATCCCATTACGATTCCAGACGTACCCTAGCCGTCCAGAGACCTCCCAAATCGTTCTCCAAGTTCACAGAACACATTAGATCGATTCCTAATCGATTTCTAACGTTGGATTCAATTCTTGATTGATTCTTCGTGTGTTCTCACTGATTGGATCGCCAATCAAATAGGATTCCGCACTATTTGAGTTGGTTTAACACGCTAATCACTAGGTATTTCGTTCAAATACCAGGTCCTAACAAGTGGTATCAGAGCTTTGGCTCTTGATTACGTGTTGATTCAATCAAGATTGCATAAAAGTTTGTGTTTTTGCACTAAAAACGCAATCTTTGGCATCAAAAGTGATCTTGGACGTTCCCTGCTCATCGAAGTTTGGTTTCTACGGACTTAGGCGATTAGGACTTGTGAAATTTCGAATTTTTACGGCTGAAACCCGTCAAACCTAGAAATTTTCGCAAAACAGCAGCTTCAGTCGCACGAGTGACCCATTCGCACGACTGGACTCCATTCGCATTGCTCATACGCACGATTGGACCTAGTCGCACCCTCATTCGGCCGACTGAACCGTTCGTTCGCATAGCTCATACGCACCAGTTTCATTCGCACGACTGAACCAATCGCCCAGTTCAGCCGCACGATTGAACCAGTCGCAGAGTTCATACGCACGATTAGACCATTCGCATCCTTCAGTCGCATCAGTGAAAGTTTGTTTGATTAGATTCTAAGTTTATTAGCCATGGAAGATCAGATGTCAGCCTTTACTGCTGGGAAGGACTCAAGGATACAGAACCTGCTGTTGCTTGAGAGTGAGGTGGGTAATCACAATAAACCACCAAAGCTCTTGACTTTAGATGAGTTTCCCCACTGGAAACAACGTTTTGAGATCTACCTTAATGGAGTAGATCCTAATCTGTGGGAAGCCATTGAGATCGGTTATAGTACACCGGTGGGAGCTGATGGAGTTAAGCTAACGTTAAGCGGGATGACAGACGCACAGAAAGTAAAGTACAATGCAGAGAAAAGGGTTTATGCATTGATCACTCAGTCTATCCCCAAAGACATATTCCACCAGTATTCAGAGAATAAGCAGTCCAAGAAACTGTGGGATGAGCTAGAGAAGAGATATGATGGGAATGCGTCATTGAAGGCAATCAAGGCAAAGGAGTTAAAGAAGGAATTCGATAACTTCTCATCGATTGGTAACGAGAGTTTAGACGAAGTCATAGACAGATTCTACCACTTGATGAGCGAATTGCATACACATGGAGTGGAAACGACCATGGAAGAGAAAGTGAGCAACTTCGCAGACGGATTGCCTGATAAGTGGGCTTCATTCGTGTCTAACCTTAGACAGAATGAAATGCTTATAAAGCTGGATATAAATGACTTCATTCTTAAGTTGCGAGAAGAAGCACTAAGGATGAAGTATAGAGCTCAGAAGTCTTCGTACACACAAAATCCAGCTTTATACAACGCCACGCCTCAAGCTAAGACATCTGGAGCACCTCTCCAGACTGCATTTGTGTCTAGCTCGTCAGGTCCTTCACATGCTTCTCCTTCTGGATCAGACACGTCAGGGTCGTCATGTACCCACTATATTGGATCAGAAGCAAGTGCTACCAAATTGAAGACCGAGAACCTCGGTAATGTGACCGTAGAAGTAGCTCGAGAGCATATGGATCTTTTAGCTGCAGTGGTTCATTCATATGATGGACTTGTTGCCGGGAAGATTGGAAACTGCCATCTGGCAGATGAGGACTACGAGCAGGTGGACGAAATGGAGCTTGAGAGGATGGATATAATGTGGGCCTTAGCTAGTGCTGTCCGAAGGGCGAAGAAGTTTGTTAAGAAGACTGGACAGAACTTGGTAGCTACTAAGGATACCACATTTGGCTTTGACAAGAGCAAAGTGACCTGCTTCAACTGTGGAGAGAAGGGGCACTTCAAGAGAGAATGTGTCAAGCCAAAGAAGACGGGTAATGGGAACCCGTTCTCGTCCTTTACTCGCCAAGACAAGCAAGCTTCCAGTTCTACTTCATCAAACAAGGATCCAAAAGCCTTGACTGCTCATGATGATGAAGGACAGGATTGGAGTTTTAGGTTTGTCTCACCAGGAGAATCTAACATTGCCAGTGTTGAGGATATTGATGATGATTCTGCGAGTGAAGGTGATCTAGCAGTTGAGATAGCAATGTCACATAGTGAAGAAACAACTGCAGCTGAGGTCAGTTACAAGCCAAAGGAGGAGACTTCCACGTCAGAGACAGAAAAGTCAGAATCACCAGAACCAGAGACATCTGATGCTGCGTTGATGGCTAACTCTTCTGAACCAACACAGGTAAGTACAACTGACCAAATGTTTAATAATCATGCTTGTTCTGATTGTGATACTTTTAGGAATAGCATAGATGAAAAATTTGCTAGGTTATTAGATCATAATGATAACTTAGTAAAAGATTTACAACTGTGCACTGAGGCTAATAGAGTACTAAAACAAAATGAGCATAGTTATAAAGAAAAGATAGACCTATTGACTAAACAGCTTAGGGAAACCGAAGTAGTTGCCTTTAACCAAGCAAATGACATTAGGTACTATCTAAACTCCCTAGAGGACACTAAGAAGCAAAAGGCAGTTCTAGAAGTAGAAGTTAATTCATTAAAACAGAAACTGCATAGTTGGACTAGTTCTTCACACATAGTTCAACACTTAGTGAGAGAAAGGAATAACGGGGAGGGATTAGGCTACAAAGTGGTTCCACCACCACCTGAGACCTTGATGAACACTAAGTCTAGACCAGTAAATAACAACCCCATCAAGGATCATGTGGTGACTACTCCTCTTGTTACTGATCCAGACACATCATGTTCATCTACTGAATCTGGAAAGAAACAAAAGGAGGCCACTTCAAAGGCAAAGGGTAAATTGCCTTGTGTTAATCTGGAAAATGAATTTGAAAAAGTTAACTTAAAGTCAGGGTCAAACAGAGTCAAATCAGAACCTAAAAGGACTTCAAACGTTAATTTTTCACATGCTTCAAGTCAAAAACCAGTTAACCAAAAAGTGGAACATGTTAAACAGGTTAAAACAGTTAATTTTGTTAAACCAGAGAAAACATCAAACATACAAGAGTCAAAACCTAAAGTGATTGATGTTACTAGAGTGTCACGCACTTCTCCACAAAGAAAGTCTACATAAAGTTGATAGCAGGTCATGCTACAACTGTGGAGAATGTGGACACATTGCTTCCTATTGTCCTTTCTATCAGACACCTAGGAAGAAGATTGATCTTCAGGACTCTAGACCTAGGTCTTCTAAGAGGAGTTCTTTGACTCCACCTAGAAGATCTAGTGAACCTAAAGTCCAACCTGTAAGCCAGACGACTGTTTATCATAAACAGGCATTGCACAAATCTGGCTTATGGAAAGAAAAGTCATCCTGCGTGTCTGATACTGATGACAAGAAGGAACCTGAGCTACCCTCACCCTCTAAGGGTCAATGGGTGGAGTTTATGATGTGTGATGCCTCTGGGAAACCCAAGACAGTAAAGGCTTGGGTTCCTAACCTAAACTAATTCATTTACTTTGTATGTGCAGGGTGTTCGATACAGCGCTGAGACTAACACGTGGATTATAGACAGCGGAGCATCCAGGCACATGACAGGAAATAGAGCCCTTTTATCAAACGTCAAACAAATAAAAGGAGGGCATGTTTCCTTTGCAGGAAACAAGGGAGGCTATATCACAGCTCAGGGAGAAGTGGGAAATCAGAAAGTTAAGTTTGATAAGGTGAACTACGTTCAACAACTTCAAATAACTTACTTTCTGTTTCCCAAATCTGTGATAAAGGATTTAAAGTCATCTTCGACAACAAGAAGTGTTACGTGCTGAAGAAAGACTACATGATCCCAGAGGACCAAGTTCTGATGACTGCTTCAAGATATAAAGACCTTTATGTCTTGGATCTGTCAACAGCTGCTACAACGGATCATGAGGTTCAGTGCTTTCTATCTAAAGCTACTGAGAAGGATTCAATCTCCTGGCATAGGAGAATGGGACACATTAGTCAAAGGAAGATGAATCATTTGATTCAGAAGGATTTAGTGAGAGGAGTAAATGTCAAGAACTTCCAACTTCCTGACTTTTGTGTAGCTTGCAAGAAAGGCAAACAGACAAAGAAGTCTCATAAGGAAAAGAAAGTTCATTCAATAGAACTTCCTCTTGAACTTCTTCACATGGATCTGTTTGGTCCAGTCAGTACAAGGAGCATTGCAGGCGACTTGTACTGTTTTGTGGTCACTGATGACTACTCAAGGTTCACTTGGGTAATGTTTCTGAAATCCAAATCAGAAACATTTGAGTCATTCAAGGAATTAGTAACCACACTGGAATCTCTCTACAAGCTAAAAGTTAGACAAGTACGCTCAGACAACGGGACAGAATTCAAGAATCAATGGATGGAGGCATACTGCAAGGAAAAGGGAATTGTGCATCAATTCACTTCTGCCTACACGCCTCAGATGAATGGTGTTGCTGAGAGGAAGAACAGAAGCTTGATAGAGACTGCACGGACTATGCTGGCTGACTCGAAACTGCCTATCCAATTCTGGAATGAGGCAGTGGCAAATGCATGTTATACACTGAATCGAGTCCTAATAGTCAAGCGCCACGGAAAGACATGTTATGAGCTACTACAAAGACGCAAACCGAATTTGGAGTATCTTGAACCTTTTGGCGCGCCGTGTACACTTCTGAAGAAGACACAAGAAGGCAAATTCAGCGAGAAGGCAGATGAAGGAATTTTTCTAGGATACAACATACCGAACAAGCGAGTTTACAATAACTCAACGGGTCTTGTAGAAGTGTGGTGTAATGTCGACGTTCAGAGATATACCACACCACCTACAGGCAAAGGACCTGCATACTTCTTCGATTATGATGGATTCTTCAAGTCCTTCAACATCCTCTCTCTCTCCCTCGGATGATGAGTTAGCTACTAGGATGATGTATGATATTCTGAATACACCATCTAGCACACAGGGAGAATCATCTACTCAGTCAGGGGGAGTAGTCGATGACAGTGACTCCTCCTCTGAAGATGAAACTGAAGCAGATGACCAGAACAGTCAGGAGGAACAGGTTCCAGTTCCTGAAAGTCCACAAGCATCTACGAGTGATGCACCTTCGACTTCGGAACCTCAAACTCCAACTACCTCAGATGCAGAACCAAATGTTCATAATCTCGGTTCTGAGGTGGCTGTTCCTACTACTCCAGGATCACGACTAAACGTCTATCATCCCCTTGACAATGTTATTGGGGATGTCAGATCAGGAGTACAAACCCGAAATCAGCTATACTCAGCTGATTACGCCTCAGTTATGGAGAAAGGTTACATTCATGATGGTGCTTATCGATGTTTTGTCTCGCAGGTTGAGCCAAAATATGTCAGTGAAGCACTAAATGATGAGGCGTGGGTGAGTGCCATGCAAGAAGAACTTCTGCAGTTTAAGAAGTTAGGTGTATGGACTCTGGTTGATAGACCTAAAGGTGCTAAAGTCATTGGCACCAAATGGGTACTAAAATGCAAGAAGGATGACCAAGGAGTCATTATCAGGAACAAAGCTCGACTGGTGGTTCAAGGTTTTCGCCAAGTCGAGGGATTGACTATAATGAGGTGTTTGCACCCGTGGCAAGGATGGAAGCTATTCGTATCTTCCTTGCCTATGCATCGTACATGAAGATTAAAGTCTACCAATTAGATGTGAAGAGTGCATTCCTTCATGGGGAAATCAGGGAAACAGTCTATGTAAGTCAACCCGAGGGATTTGAAGATCCTTATCATCGGGATAGAGTTTACAAGCTCGACAAAGCTTTATATGGGCTTCATCAAGCTCCTCGAGCTTGGTATGAGAAACTCTCGACTCATCTTGTGAAACACGGCTTTCGCAGGGGAGTCATTGACTGTACACTGTTTATTAAAGAAAAGGATGGCGACCTACTGCTTGTACAGATATATGTTGATGACATAATCTTCGGGTCAAAGAACGAAGAGTTATGCAAAGAGTTTGAAGCAGTGATGAAGAAAGAGTTTGAGATGAGTGCTATGGGGGAGATGAAGTTCTTTCTCGGGTTACAGGTGGATCAAACACCTAATGGGATCTTTCTACATCAGACCAAGTATGTAGGAGACATTCTCAGTCGCTTTGACATGGAGAATGCTTCTGCTGCTGGGACTCCACTTGCTACGAATCATGATATAGCACCTGATGAGAATGGAGATCTTGTAGATGCCACTATGTACCGAGGAATGATTGGATCCCTCATGTATCTCACTGCCTCAAGACCTGATATTATGTATGCTACATGTCTATGTTCTAGATATCAGGCTAAACCAAAGGTCAACCATCTGATCGGGGTCAAGAGGATTTTTCGTTATCTGAAGGGTACACCCACACTTGGATTGTGGTATCCTCATGATGATGACTTTGAGCTTACCGCGTATAGTGACTCGGATTACGGGGGCTGCAAGATGAACTACAAGTCTACATCAGCGGGGTGTCAATTCTTTGGGAGAAGATTAGTTACCTGGCAGTGTAAGAAGCAGACATCGGTTGCATTGTCAACCTGTGAAGCCGAATATGTTGCTGCTGCAAGTTGCTGTTCACAAATCATCTGGATTCAACAGCAAATGCGGGATTACGGTTTAAAATTCTCATCTACTCCTATTTTTGTTGATAACTCTGCTGCAATTGCAGTAACTAAAAATCCGGTTCAACATCCTAAGACCAAACACATCGGTATTAAATACCATTTCATAAGAGATTGTTTTGAAAAGAACTTAATTGATGTGGTTAAAATTAATACTGATTTTCAACGCGCTGACCTCTATACTAAAGCCTTTGATAAACCACGTTTTCAATATTTGCTAGAGGTCAACGGCGTTAAAAAGAAAAGTGAGGTAATTCCTGATGATGATAATGTGTAGTCCGATGTAGTTTAGTTAAAGTTAATTTTATTTTATTTTATTTTATTTGTTTTATTTTCGTCTGTTATATTTAAACTCATGTTATTTTGCTGTTTATTAAAATCCTAAAATAATTAAACCAGAAATGATTTTAGTATTTTAGGGGGAGAATATGTCAGCAAGTTAACATTAAAAAAAATGAGGGAGAAGGAGTAACTAGCTGAAATAAGGTAGATTGTGTCTGTGATACCGATTCAATACCTTTGGAAAATGATAGTACACAGGAACAAATCAAGAGGGACTTTAAAATTTAAGTTTTGAAAAGATGCAAAAGTTCAAAGTATAAGTCTGTGTAGTCTAAGCAATATAAAAAGGGAAGATGATAGAAAACTGGCAACTCCTAAGGTGACACAAAGAAAGTAGACTTAGAGGCTGCTAGACCACAAATGATATGTTGGTAGATTCAACACAATAGACAATTAGACCTGATTGGTGATCTCAAGATCAAACTAAGTTGTTCAACTGACTGTGGGCTTCCATCTTATCACTGGTTAACACAATCAACAATATTCCAATAAGGGGTAATGAGCATTTAAACGCCACAAATGTGTGCGGATGACCATAATTAGAGCAAAGCAAGAAAAAAATGAAAGACAAATGCAATAAAGCTAATGACTTATGTTGTTGGTGCATTTTGTGTAAAATAAAATAAGCTGCTCTAACAAGGAGATAGGTTGTGTGCCTCTCTGCTGTGCGATGGCACTGACCTGAGGATAAGCATAACCTAGATATTCTAGAATTCATTGTTGTTTGCCGCCTCTCTGCTGTGCGATGGCACTGACCTGAGGACAGGCTTCTCTTTGAAAGCTCTAAGAATAGTCTCTTCTTGTAATAATACCCGTAGACCGCTCAAAAGCTCCTGAGGAATGTTGATTACCATATAAGTGTGGGATCCACAAATGTTAGTTGAAATAATTAAACCTAAATAAGTCACCAGTCTGTGTCAAAAGTCTGTGTATGGATTTAAGTGGACAAACATACTGACAATCATTGTGGCTACATTCTCAAAAGTTCAAATCAATGTGAAAATCTAAGAGTTTCAGTATGATTTCCTTAAGTTGCTAACGACTCTGGATGAACACCGAGAATTGAGCATCAAAAGTTTTAATAACAAGTCCCAAATGATTTGACTTACCTGTATGATTCCAAAATTGAATTGGTCCAGATATGATCAATCCAAGTTGAAGCTGTCTACTCCCGAACCAAATCCCGTAGATATCAATCTCTGGATTTATCTCTCACAAAAAGCCAAAAATAAGTTTGTTTATGTAATTAGTTTAAGGTTTTTAAATTAGTTAGTTGTTTTAATTTTAATTTTAGTCGTGTGTCGGGCTACATCAGGAAAATCAGAAGGAATCAACTCACTAAAAGGGTCATGTCTGAGATGACCATATGTGCTTTGAAAGTTTAAAATAGTCACGTCTGAGGTGACAAAGTGTTTTAAAAGGATCACGTCTGAGGTGATCAAAATGTTTAAATAAAAGGATCACGTCTGAGGTGATCAAAATGTTTTCCAGATAAGATGATCATGTCTGAGATGATCAAAGGCTCATAACGTTAATTTCAAAAAGTTAAAAGGGGTTTTAAATGTAAATTGGTAAAAATGGCAGAAAATTAACTAAGTATGACCCATTCGCACGAATGGACCATACGTATGGACTAACCATACGAATGGAATCCATTCGCACGAATGAACTATGAGTATGGACCATCAAACCGAATGGCCCATACGATTAGCCCAGTCGGAGGCTTAAGTGCGAACGAGTGAGTCAGTCGCACGACTGAAATCCAATCGGACGACTGGAGAAGGGCGACTGACCCAATCGCACGACTGAGTCCCACTCGCACGACTGAAAGGTGCGTATGAACTCAGTCGCACGATTGGATCTAGGGTTAGTATAAATAGAGGAGGAGTCGGTCGCAGAGACTCATCACCCTCAAAGAAACCCTAAATCGCACGACTTAACCAAACTCTGCCAAAATTTCCTTTGATTCCTAATACACCCGATTCTTGAGTACTGATCATCTCCATCGACTTTACAGGTAAATTGAAGTGGAAAGAAACCAAAATCACGTTCATTGTGACTCCAGATCTGTAAAATTTGAACTGAAAGCAAGCCGAGACTAAAACGGACAAATAACCTAACCTAACTACTCAAACAGATGAAATTAAGTGTGTTATAGGTTATAAGAACATATTGCGAGTCAAATGAACCAGATAACAATGTCTAAAACTCAAAATTGGTGAAAAAGTTAATTTGAATTGAACGGACAGGATGTCATACGATTGGACAGGCGGATGAACTTCAGTCGCACGACTGAAGGGGGCGATTTACTTAACCGCACGACTGAACCATGCGTATGAGACTCAGTCGCACGACTGGTGTAACCGCATAAGAGTACATGCGCATGAGTCCAGTCGCACACTCAGTCGTACGCATGAGATCATTCGCACGTCTGAACCTCAATCGCACTGTTCAGTCGCACGACTGATTTCAGTCGCACAACCTCAATCGCATGACAGAAACATTCTATTCAAGTTTAAGTGTTTCATAATGCTCTTAGCCAAAGGTACTAATGTTTATATTGTTATGTGTTACAGATGGCGAGTCGATGGACCATGAGCACAAAGCATAACATATGTGCTCATCTGGATTTGACATCCAGGAACGCAGCTGACTTCTCAGGCATCATTACTTTTCTGTTGAGATCCAGGATTGCTCATGCTATCTCTACACCATGCACGCCTATAGATCAGTGCAGCAGGCCTTCTGGGAAGGCGCGACTGTTGATAGATCCTCTGAGCCTCATTGCATCAGGAGTACGATCTTTGGTGAGGCTATTACCATCTCAGAGGAGGATTTGAGGATTGTTCTACAGTTAGGGGATGATGCTGATTGTCCTACTCGTCTACACCCCCTCACGGTCAGAGGATGTTTTATGAGAGCCAAGTACTCTGGGGACATCAATGCTGGGGTACTCAACAAGAGTAACCTCTGTCCCCAGTTCAAGTATCTTGCGCATGTTCTACTGAAGTGCATAGCGTCGAGGAAGGGAGGATTTGATGAGTTGTCGGATCAGATCCAGAACGCTTATGCTGCATTGGTGCTGAACCACCCGTTCAGCTTCTCCAAAATGATCTTCACCTACCTGGTGGAGAACATTGAGGGGAAAGGGAAGGAAGGCTTCTGCATGTATCCGAGGTTTATGCAGATGATTATAGATCAGAAGCTTCCCTCCCTGCCGAAGGAGAAGGAGGATGCTGTAGTGCTCGAGGTCATGGATGACACTACGTTAGGCAGGATGAAGGTGTACAGGGGGAAGCAGGTGAAACCCCCTGTCAGGAGGTTGTTTGGGCATCTGGCCCGTGCTGACTATGTGGCGCCAGCCAAGAGAAAGTGGCGCCACGATGATAGTGATTCAGATGTAGAGCAGATTGCTCTACCAGATATTGACTCAGATGATGATGATAGCGGCGACGCCGGGGATGATATGCCTGCTCCACATAGAGGCACTGATTCAGATGTTATTCCCCCGGGGTCTGCCACTGCCGGAGAGGTTGCTGAGACGGCCGGTTTCCATCAGGAGTTCGTAGTTGGTGATCAAGAGGAGGAGGAGTCGGATGAGGAGCCCCTCACTAGGACTGTGGGAAGCAAAGTTGTTCCCACAGAACACGGGCTTAGGGTGGTTGGTGAACACCCTCGGGACTCCACAGAGAGAGAGACTGACCCGAGCTATGCTCCGGGTTCAGTGGGCAGAGCTGCAGGGGGAGCATCCACTTCCACCGGGACTAGGAGGAAGAGGATGGCTCAACCCCACGGACTGAAGAAGAAGAAGCGTCGCCTGACCTTCGTTACCACTGCTGCCACTACTTCCACCACCACAGCCACCACTACCACCTCCACTGACATACCACCCATCACCACAGCCACCACATCCACTATAGCTACCACAGCCACCACCTTACCTACCACCACTGTATCCTTCCCATCCACCACCATACCATTCACACCTACATCACCAGCACCTGCTTACCGACCCATATTCACCACTGCTACTACCACCACCACCTCACATCATGCCGGACCTTCAGCCCAGCCATCACATGTATATGGATCTACTCTACCTCACATCGGGGTAGAGGAGCAGCTGTCGGCGCTTAACCGTATGGTGATGCGCCTGCTAGCTGCAGATGAGGAGAAAGCGGCGCAGATTCGCCAGTTGACCGACCTGACTGCTGCCCAGTCTCAGCAGATGGCAGAGCAGGCTCGGGTGATAGATCAGCAGACCCAGCTAATCGATGCTCAGAGAGTCGAGATGTCCCAACTCCAGGACCAGCAGGCCCAATCAGCCAAACGTATAGAGGAGTTGGAGACTACCAACAAGACGATTATGCTGAGGTTAAAGGGGTCAAAGGATGAGCCTTTGAAGATAAAGGAGGGTGATGGGGATGATGGAGATGATGACGATGACGATGATGATGAGGATGAGGAGGATGATGAGGATGATGAAGAGACTGAGGAAGAAAGGACAGAAGGTAGAGATGATGATGACGAAGCAGAAGGAGGGGATGCGGCTGCATCGGCCTCTGCTTCTGGTCAAGAGCGAAGATCGAAGCATCGACAGGACCAGTCATCTACCACTTCTGCTCCTCCGAGCGACGAGCCAAGGATTCAAGACAAAAGTACAGATTAGATGTCTTATGTATTTATTTATTTTGTGTTTGAATCATGTAATGAAAAACAAGTGTGTTGAATGTTTATATATTAAGTTTATATAATTCTGTTTGATTACTTACTAATGGTTTATGTGTTGAATGTTTAAATCAAACAGATCCAAACTTTCAAAGGGATGAGTTTGACATTGCTCCCCTTCAACAGGTCAAGACTCAACTAACCATGATTCTTGATCTGCAAGGGATTGTAAGAAGGTCTGTGAGTTATACCCCTGAAGAAGGGGAAATAATTCATGACCTATCTAACGAGCAACTGGCAGAGATGTTCAGACTCAATCCTGATGAAATTGTCAAGGATGCTCCAACAGTTGATTCACCAGTGATGAAGAGCTAAATGACGTTGATGAAGTTGAGGTTGAAGATATTACTGCAGAAGAGTACCCTCAGTACGCTGACAACGAGGGTAATGTGGTCCCCAATCTGGGTGAGTCCCTAGTCAGTGATACGTTTGAGGTACTAGACAAGATGGAGCAGGAAACCGAAAAGACCGAAGGAACAGCCCAAGCCTCAAATGATGACGTAGACATTCGTAAGGCTGAGTGGGCTGCCTGTTTTGAAGAAGTAAGAGCCCAGCGTGCTGCACCAAAGAAAGATGCCTACACCAAGCTCTACAGAGTCAAGAAACACCATAAGGTGTCAGGCAGGATTATTGCATGGGCTTATTTTGATGACCTTAACGCGTATGCAGTTAAGAGGGAACAGGGCATAGAGTACTTCAGGTTTCCACATGATCTGAAGACTCTACCTGGTTTTGAGCTCAACCAGCTGGCTAAGCTAAAGCTGCTGTATGCTGACCCAAGAAAGATGTCAGGCTGGTTCGAGGCTGCCCTGAAGAAGGAGTACCACACCAGATGGGTTAACTTCAGACCACAACAGCCTACGAGGTACATAAGAAGGTCTGAGGTTGATGCCATTACTGGCAAGCCCAAGATTGTGTTGAAGTGGAGTCCTCCGCGCACTATGTCGAGAATCCCTCTCAGGGAAATGCCACAGGACTTCACTCCACACTTCAAATGGTGGTACTATGATTGGAGAACTGCTGAAGCTGTCATAGTTCTGAATAAAGAGGGCCAAATGGATACTATCAGGGTATTCGACCCGATGTGGCTAACCAACTTGTCTGCTAATGATGTCTATACATTATACAAGTGGCCACTGTTCTATGACACACAAGACATTGTACAAGCCCTCCAGTTCCAAAACGTTATACGACTTTTTTGCGTTTGAGATTCACGCAGGAGTCACCAAAGAGGAGAAGTACAAGAAGTATAAGGAGGTTATGCAGAAGACAAGAGATTAGATAGATCTAGGTCCAAGGGGGAGTTTGTTGATGCATGTATGTCCCTAGATCATGATTTGTAATGTAATGAATCTTGTCTGTCTGATTATGATGTAATTGTATTGATTAATGAAATGACATGAATTGGTTGTTACTTGTGATGTTTAATATTTCATTAATGAGTCGTGATTGAATTGATTGGGTTTATGATTGTTTGAATGGTTAGACATTATGTTATATTAATTAAAACATTCAAACTTAACTTAATGAAGTTCTCATGCGAATGGCCCATGCGAATGGACCACACGCATGAATAACTTCATACGATTGACTCAATCGCACGACTGAACCAGGAGACTGGATCAGTCGTATGATTGACACATAAGATTGACTCAATCGCACGACTGAACACTCAGTCGTGCGGATGAATCAACCGCATGGTTCAATCGCACGACTGAACCATACTTATGGCCCAGTCGCACGATTGAACAATACTAACCTATAAATAGACCCAATTCGTGGAAAAACGCAAGCATTCATCCCATTACGATTCCAGACGTACCCTAGCCGTCCAGAGACCTCCCAAATCGTTCTCCAAGTTCACAGAACACATTAGATCGATTCCTAATCGATTTCTAACGTTGGATTCAATTCTTGATTGATTCTTCGTGTGTTCTCACTGATTGGATCGCCAATCAAATAGGATTCCGCACTATTTGAGTTGGTTTAACACGCTAATCACTAGGTATTTCGTTCAAATACCAGGTCCTAACATAATTAATTATTCAATAATATATTTAACCATTTTAAATCATAAATAGTTAATAAATTTAATCGGTAACTTTTATTTAAATTCCTGAAAGTTGTAAAACCATGTAATTTGCCTTGCTCTTATATTTTTTTTTAGGTTTTGTATTATATTATAAAAACCTTTGTGGTAAATCATTTTAAAAGCCCAAAACGCTATAAAACTATTTTAAATAATTTGAACGTCCTTTAAATAAGTATTTAATTAATTATCTCTTTTCACATATTATACTTGATCTTTATTTAAAACAATAAACTAAATTGTTGAATCATTTTAATCATTACTGGTATTAATTGATTTATACCATCCTTATTAAACTAAAATGTAAGCGATCCATTATTTTATTATTTAAACCCCCAAATTCCTAATTGAAACCCTAGTTCACACTTATTCGTTAATCTTATTATTTAAACTTAAACTTGTAAATATATACGTATTTAGGTACCTCGTGAAGGTTTACTTTGGAAGTCGCTTATTATTCATATTAAACATCTCTTATATACTTATTGAACATGTGAGTTTCCTTGCCCCTTTTTCATATTTTCACACTAATTTGGGGTGAAACATGATAGCTTATACATGATACACTTATACACATTTGAGACTTGTAAACCACATGCAATTCAACTTATTATTTTGTCATGGTTATTTGTGTATTGTAAGTGATTATATGAGATACATAGTTTGTTTACAATCATTAACTATTGCTAGCCTGGCGACGTCTTAGATCTTTGGGCCTGACAAGCCTATTTGGTGCTAAAGTCGAGGTATTGCCGACTCCTGATGACGTATGCTTGTTCATCATGGGAACCAAATACACTTAGCCAATCTTTTATACTTGTCAAATCAAGTCGAGGTTTGGTTGTAACGATATGTGTTCTATAACCTTACTTGCTTATGACCTATGACATGAATTGCTACTTGTAACCTTTTTCATATTATGTATGAAAACCTTGGAAACTCACCAACTATTTTTAGTTGACTCTTATTTTTATCATGTTTCAGGAAACCCCCAAGTTTAAAGTGGACTTTTGAAGCTTGCAATAAAACTAGGACTTGGACCTAGTTAATGAATAAAATGTTTATGAAATGTTTAGTCTTGTTTGGAACTTATTTCATGTTTGAGACTTATGCTTGTATTTCATTTTAAGACTTATGATAATAATATTTGCAATTTAATTATAGCGTTATGTGGCTGTGAACAATCTTAACCCTCACATCTCGACGTTTTCGCCGTCAAGGTTGGGGTGTGACAGATTGGTATCAGAGCCTATAACTATAGGGATTTAGGTTATTAGAAATGGTGACCTAGACTATAGTTGCATGAACCTCATAGAAAGATCCTTATACCTTTGTGCTTACATGTTGTTTGCATGCTACATAATGCTATGCTTTTTGTGCAACTTGATGCCTTAGCATAGGATTGCCTTATGTATGCCTAAACTTAGTTACTTGTCTCCCTAAACTTAACTTTAACTCTTTGACTCTCCCCGACAAATGAACTTCTTAAACCTATTCTTGGCAACATGTGGAATCTACGTTTATCATCGTGGGTTCAATTCCTTAGACTCTATGTCTAATCTGTGAACATCTCATCAAGGTTTTGATTTCATAAACCAAAGAAATTTGTGTGACACATAGACACCTGTATTCTGGATTTCCTGGCAAAAGGCCTTCGGGCTAAGGCAAGCATATCGTATAAATCTCATTACGAGACCTGTTATGCTTACTTGGGGATTTCTGGGATGAGTGATAAACTATGGTCAACATACACAAGTCTCTATGGCAAATGGGTCAATTTACCTTGACGTGTCAACGATTCCAAATGGTAATGCGTTACCAAATGGAACCATCCTCTTTGTATCTTAAAAATCTTTGATTCCTTGAACTGGTATCTCTTCATTCTTATCATACATAATGTTCCTGTTAATATTGAACCTACCCTACATTTCAACTCTTACGTTTAAACACCGTTACACGTTGAGCGTTTCATGTAACTATCTCTATATCTTGACCAATGTGAACATGGAACTTAATATACCCAAAGATATTGGGAATCTAAACCGAATGGTCTTCAAAAATTTAAACCGTTACTTATGGTTCTCAAGTCTTCCTAAAGATGTGACCCATAACTAAGAACACGAAATGCTGTAGGTGGAATTCATACATCTCGAGATACTTTGTCTAGGCAAAGTGTAAATGGTGATTTGACTCGATCATTGAATCCATTTACTTGACTCGAAACCCTTGAGATGGGTGATCGCTTATAAGTACGCATGTCCTTAATAAGGTTATGGTTGACCTCATGTCTTGAGGGGTTCATGTATTTCCTTCAATTGTGAATCGAATGTTCACATCTCGTCGTGGTGTTGAATCACCCTTGTCATTGATTTAGTCTTCCTGATTTAAACCATTCAAGATTTGAACACCATCATAACTAATTCTGTTACCTCGAACTTTGACCTTAAATTTTGTAAGCATGATTTCCCTTTTGTTACATTAATGTAACTTGAAATTTTCTGAATTTCTAATAGATATTCTCTTCCTTTCGTTGTTAAGTCGAACTTCATACCGTTTGCACCGTGGGAGATGCAAGAGTTGCAAGTCAACCTATGACTAAGAACACTCGTATCTCCTAAATAATTCTAACTCATCAAAACAGGGATGATTCCCTTACTATGGTGATGATTCTTCATTCGTTTTGATAAATGGTTTCCAATAGTGTGTTTTATGAAATTTCATCATCTGGGTCGGAATGATTTCCTTATCCCGAGGATTGACTCCAATTATTTTCTTTGGAATGGCATTTCACAAATGACATGATCTCACCAAAATAGGATTGAAACCCGTACTTTGGTGACAAATGTCAATCTTCGATTGTTTTCTTGCTATGATGAAATTCAATCATCAAGATAGGCGTGAATTCCATACCTTGATGATAATATCATCTCTAAGAATTTTATTTGTTCAAATGAGACGACTTCATCAAAGTAGGAGTGAATTCTGGATTTTGATGAAGAAGTTCATCTTGTTATATTTTGTTTTTGTAAAACTTCACCGTTAAGATAGGAGTGATTTCCCTTACCTTAATGGTGAGTTACCTCGTCTTATTTTTGTGGATCCTCAACAAGGAGTTGGGATCGAACTTTTTGATTGGTAAGTTAGTGGTCATACCTTGGGAATACACCATCAAGTTAGGAGTGAAAACCACACCTTGATGACTATTCTCATTTCTTGATCTCCAACTTACCAAGGTTTTAATCAAGTGACAAGAAACATGTAGTAACTTGAAGGGTGAACCAATGTTAGTGTTTGGACCTATCAAGCCAAAGCATGATTTCTGAACTTGAAAGGAGACCTGATCACTCAAGGTTGATTTTGATTCCAAGCTTGGAGCATTTAAATTTTTTAAAACGATTTCTTTCCCTTTATCTTCATGTTTTAACTCGATCTAGCTACATCGAACCATTTATTCCTTACTTATCAACTTTTTTTGAGTTGTCATCAACACATGATTGTGTGATGGTAGCCTTCTTAAACAATCTTTCTACTAAATAAAGACATTATCAACTTGTGGTTATGTCTTTCTAGTCATACGAATGTTCTCGACTGTACTTATGGGTTTGATGAATTACGTATGCAAACTATATTTGGAAATTTGTTACCTTGCAAAACATGGTTACAAATGCATGTCTTATTGTTTGCGTTACTTCTTGAATCGCTTTTGAATCCTTAACCTTGGAAATCTTTAAAACTTTATCTTGAATTCGATCTACGAGACTCGTTATTGCGACGCGGATATGGAGAATCATAAATTTTCGTAATTTGTACTCATGGGTTTGGCATGAAAGAAAAGACATAACTTGGTATATGTCCAAGTGTCTCACCTTCATATATGACAACACCTAACCTTCGTGTTCCTGTGAATCTCCTGTTTAACTTTTCATCACTAAGTGCCTCTTATCTTAGATGCCATGATGACAAATGGTGCATTATAGACCGATTAACTAATTTCATATTGACTCATGTGGGTTAACGGGTCGAGAAATTGGCTCGTATCTATCTCAAATAGTCGTATACCGTGGTATGTCATTAAACATCGATCATTAATTTGGATGATCAATTCATTTTTTTGCTTTTAATAATGTTCCTAACCATCGTCGTGAACTTATTCCAAAATCTTCGCATATCGTATTATTCTTAGACCGATGATTGGTCAAAGGAGAGATACATATTCACAAGATATGCGTTAAGGTCGTTTCATATAGTGACGTTTGGGATTCTTAAATCCTGACGGTTAACCTTTCTTATCATTGTTGGTCTTTTATTGATTTCTAGACATCATTTTACTACGAAATTATATTCTAGAAGTTGTGACTTATAAATCCAAGGTACCACGGTAACTCGTCATCGTTTTCCAACGTTTCATCGCAAAACGTCTCGCGTTTATTATGTTAAGAATCTTGTAAGATTCCATAAAGCGAAGCGTTCCACCTGTAATCAAACGTCAAACACTGTTCGTTGAACACTCACCTTTCATTACAATTCCTTTGTTCATTTAAGTTCATTCTTAATTTCGGGACGAAATTCTTTTAAGTTGGGGAGACTGTAACATCTTGTAATTTTGGGTTAATATAAAGTTAGTTTTGCTAAATTCTTTTAAGGGCCATGTTTGCCTATTATGAAACTTGGTGGGCTATTTATGTATAATTTCTTATTTAACTTAAAGTTTATAAGTTAATTAAATAATAATAATAATAATAATAATAATAATAATAATAATAATAATAATAATAATAATAATAATAACAATAATAATAATAATAATAATAATAATAATAATAATAATAATAATAATAATAATAATAATAATAATAATAATAATAATAATAATAGTAATATTTATAATTTATAAGAATTATTAAAATTTAATAAAACCTTGATTTAAAGTCTAGGGGGTTATAAGGTGAATTTTGAAACTTCAAAAGGAAGTTTGAACATGAAATAACAAAAACACAAACTGAGGGGGCCAAATATGTAAATTATTTAAAAACTCAACTGCACTCCCCTCCCTACCCGATTTTCCGGCGTGGCTCCGGCCAACACGCCGGCGAGCTCCGGCGACACCCAAACCTACCAAATCCAACCGTTTCTTGATCCAAAATCGTTCACAAACCCTTCCTGGAACCGTTTCGAACTCGAAATGCACATTAAATTGAGTATTAAGTCGGCTATGAAGGGGCTTAGAGTTCGGTAACCGTAAGCCAACAATTTCGAACCGTTGGACTATAATGAATCAATAATAACGCAATTAATCAGGCTTATACCGTCGGCTAATCATCTTATACCTGTTAACGATTTTAATTTCAAGTTTAATTGTGAATTAAAGACCAAAATAAACACTTTACGTTTGTATCCCAATCGAAACCGAATAGAACGAAACACATCGAATTGAGACTATGTAATAGAGGGCAATTGTTTCTTTTGACCCCTTTAACCTCTCTGCAACTCCAATTTCTCGAATCACACACTCGGCCATCGAATTCTAGTCCTTGTTCTTCACGAATCGACCAAGTCAAGCAAATTGAGCTTAATCACTCCAACTTGTTACAATCGTGTAAGTTTCACCCGTCTACATACTCGGTTTTACATGAGAATCAAAAGCCCCATGTTTGATTCGTGTATCGAAATCGATTTCATGTTCAATTGGATTGAAATTTTTTACGCAATTCTGTTGCTTTATTTATCCTATGGGAAGTTTGGAAAGACCGTAATTCATTATTCATGACAACGTAAAGCTCAATATAGCGAAAACTCAAAACTAGGGTTTATGTGGATTTGGGGTTTTCTTTTCAAACTGATTATATAATTTTGTTTTGAATCTAAACTCAAATTAGGGCCTTAGCCCAACTGGTAACTCTTGAACTTAATAGGCTAGAGGTCCCGGGTTCGAACCGGGCCTCTGCCATTCTTTTGTTTTATTTGTTTTGTATAATTTATGATTCAAAAAAAATTATTATTATATTAATAAATTACAAAAATAATTATTTTGTTAATTAAAATATTTCAGAAAATACTAAGTTATTTTTTTAAAGGTTTAAACACATATAATTCTTAGATTTAGTTAATATATATATATATATATATATATGTATATATATATATATATATATATATATATATATATATATATATATATATATATATATATATATATATATATATATATAATTGTTACTAAGTCATTTATGTTATAAATATATTATGATTCAATGATTATTTAAATAATTAATTATGCAAATGATTATTAAAAATAATTATTAAATAATTAATTATTCAATAATATATTTAACCATTTTAAATCATAAATAGTTAATAAATTTAATCGGTAACTTTTATTTAAATTCTTGAAAGTTGTAAAACCATGTAATTTGCTTTGCTCTTATATTTTTTTTAGGTTTTGTATTATATTATAAAAACCTTTGTGGTAAATCATTTTAAAAGCCCAAAACGCTATAAAATTATTTTAAATAATTTGAACGTCCTTTAAATAAGTATTTAATTAATTATCTCTTTTCACATATTATACTTGATCTTTATTTAAAACAATAAACTAAATTGTTGAATCATTTTAATCATTACTGGTATTAATTGATTTATACCATCCTTATTAAACTAAAATGTAAGCGATCCATTATTTTATTATTTAAACCCCCAAATTCCTAATTGAAACCCTAGTTCACACTTATTCGTTAATCTTATTATTTAAACTTAAAACTTGTAAATATATACATATTTAGGTACCTCGTGAAGGTTTACTTTGGAACGTCGCTTATTATTCATATTAAACATCTCTTATATACTTATTGAACATGTGAGTTTCCTTGCCCCTTTTTCAAATTTTCACACTAATTTGGGGTGAAACATGATAGCTTATACATGATACACTTATACACATTTGAGACTTGTAAACCACATGCAATTCAACTTATTATTTTGTCATGATTATTTGTGTATTGTAAGTGATTATATGAGATACATAGTTTGTTTACAATCATTAACTATTGCTAGCCTGGCGACGTCTTAGATCTTTAGGCCTGACAAGCCTATTTGGTGCTAAAGTCGAGGTATTGCCGACTCCTGATGATGTATGCTTGTTCATCATGGGAACCAAATACACTTAGCCAATCTTTTATACTTGTAATCAAGTCGAGGTTTGGTTGTAACGATATGTGTTCTATAACCTTACTTGCTTATGACCTATGACATGAATTGCTACTTGTAACCTTTTTCATATTATGTATGAAACCTTGGAAACTCACCAACTATTTTTAGTTGACTCTTATTTTTATCATGTTTCAGGAAACCCCCAAGTTTAAAGTGGACTTTTGAAGCTTGCAATAAAACTAGGACTTGGACCTAGTTAATGAATAAAATGTTTATGATATGTTTAGTCTTGTTTGGAACTTATTTCATGTTTGAGACTTATGCTTGTATTTCATTTTAAGACTTATGATAATAATATTTGCAATTTAATTATAGCGTTATGTGGCTGTGAACAATCTTAACCCTCACATCTCGACGTTTCCGCCGTCAAGGTTGGGGTGTGACAGCCTCCTTCCTCATCATCATCCTTATCATCCTCATCCCTTCCTTCATCACCTCCATTGTCTGTCTCATCATCCTCATCCTCACCATCATCATCATCATCATCTTCTCTGATCTTCAGAGGCTCTTCTTTTGATCCCTTAAGCTTGAGGATGATAGACATGTTAGATGTATCCAACTCCTCAATCTTCTTTGCTGATTGGGCTTTATGATCCTTGAGTTGGGCAATTTCCTGAGCCTGTTGAGAGATCTGCTGTGTTTGGGCAGCAGTTAGCTCCATTAGCTGTCGTAGCTGAGCAGTCTTCTCGTCATCGGCAGCCAACAGCTTCAGCACCATACGATTTAGTGCTAACAGTTGTTCCTCTACCCCACTGGGAGGTAGAGATGATCCTGAGGGGAATGATGGATGAAATGATGGCCCTGCTTGGTGGCTAGTGGTGGAAGTGGTGAATATAGGTGGTGGTATGTTAGTGGGTGGTGGGGTAGTAGTGGTGGTGGGTGAGGTAGTGGTAGGTGGAGGTGTGGTAGTAAAGATGGGTGGTATGGTAGTAGTGGTGGTGGGTGAGGTAGTGGTGGTGGTAGATGTGGTGGCAGTGGGGGAAGAGGCTATGATCATCGTGTACCTCCGTCTCTTTGGCTTCATCCCGTGGGGTTGAGCCATCCTCTTTTTCCTCGAACCCCTCGAGGAGGATGCCCCCCCGGGGATGCTGGACTGAGCTGGGGTGTAGGTAGGATCAGTCATAGTCTCCCCAGACTCGCCCGGGCGTCCACCAACCGCCTGAATCCCTCTTTCGGTGGCAACAACCTTGCTGCCCACCGTGCGAGTCAGTGGCTCCTCATCCTCCTCCTCCTCCTCCTTCTCAGGAGGACAGAAATCCTGATGGAAACCAGCTGTGGTAGCATCTCCATGAGTGGGTGGTGGAGGTGTAACATGTGCAGTGGTGGCCCTAGATGAAGCGGGGCCAGAGTCTCCACCATCAGCACTGTCATCATCATCTGACTCATCAGTGGGGAGCACAATCTGCTCCGTATCTGAGTCGCTGTCGTCGTGGCGCTACTCCTTCGTGACGGCGCCACATAGTCCTCATGGGCCAGATGCCCGAACAGCCTCATGACAGGGGATTTCACCTGCTTCCCCCTGTACACCTTCATCCTGCCCAAGGCGGTATCGTCCATCACCTCGAGCACCACTGCGTCCTCCTTCTCCTTTGGCAGTGAAGGGAGCTTTTGGTCTATAATCATCTGCATGAAGCGAGGGTACATGCAAAATCCCTCCTTGCCCTTCGCCTCGATGTTCTCCACCAGATAGGTGAAGATCATCCTGGAGAAGCTGAACGGATGGTTCAGCACCAACGCCACGTAGGCGTTCTGAATCTGATCTGAAAGCTCATCGAAGCCTCCCTTCTTGGAGGCAATGCACTTGAGCAGCAAGTGGGCCAAGTACTTGAATTGGGGGCACAGGTTGCTCTTGTTGAGCACCCCTGCGGTGATATCCCCCGAGTACTTGGCCCGCAGAAAACAGCCCCGTTCTGTTAGTGGGTGTAATCGGGTCGGGCAGTCAGCATCGTCCCCAAACTCTAATACAGTCCTGAGATCGTCCTCAATGATCTCAATGGCCTCACCAAAGATAGAGCTCCTGATACGGTGAGGCTCTGAGGTCCTGTCAACAACCGCGCCTTCCCAAAAGGCCTGTTGGACTGAGCGGTATGGTGTGCAAGGAGTCGATATGGCTCGGAAGATCCTCGATCCCCGTAGGAAAGTAATAATGCCCGACAAGTCAGCTGCGTTCCTGGATGTCAGATCCAGATGAGCACAGATGTTGTGCTTCGTGCTCATGGTCCAACGACTAGCCATCTGTTACACAATGCAGATAAACGTTAGTGTGTGTCGATGAGTAACAATTTGATTCATTTGAGCTTGAAGTTTTATGTTCTATCATGCGAATAAACTGTGCGACTGAGATTTAGTCATGCGATTGAGCTCTTACGCACGACTAGGCATGCGACTTGGATCAGTCGTATGTTATCTCATGCGGTTACACCAGTCATGCGACTGAACGCATACGCATGGTACAGTCGTGCGATTGAGCCATTCGCCCAGCTCAGTCGTGCGATTGAAGTTCATCAGGGTGTCCATTCGCATGACAGACTGTCTATTCAATTCAAATTCAAATTTTGAGCAAAACTTAATGTTAGACGCCGTGGTTTGGCTCATTAGTCTCGCAAGTGACCGATATAACACCTACTAGCCTTTAATTTCACAATAGACTTAGTTTTATTAGTTTATTAGTCAAACTAAGTCTCGGTTCTATTTAGGGCTAAATTCAGTCATTTAGGGCACAAATCGATTGACATTTGAGTAGATTGCACCGTACTGTACCTGTATAATCACTGGCAATCATCATAACACAACAATTTGTAGTCTAGAAAGGTCAGATGAAAATCGGGCAGAGTAACGACAGAGTCGTGCGATTTGGGGGCGATTTGGGAGTGATGAGCGACGACGACCGACTCCCTCTCCTTTTATACTAGGATTTCCTTCAGTCGTGCGACTGAGCCCAGTCACATACTTAATTCGTGCGACTGAGGATCAGTCGTGCGACTGGCACAGTCGGTCACCTTTAGTCGTGCGACTAGATGTCAGTCGTGCGACTGTGTCATTCGGTCACCTCCATTCATGCGATTGGTTCATTTTGTGAACCAATCGTGTGAGATTACTCATGCTGATGGTCCAATCGCACGTTTGGGCCATGCGTGTGGTTTAGTCGTGCAATTGGACTAATACGAATGGTCCAATCGTACGGCTAGTCCATACTCATGGTCCAGTCGTGCGAATGGGCTCATACGGATGGTCCAATCGTACGGTTGGTCCATACTCATGGTCCAGTCGTGCGAATGGCCTCATACTTATGATTTTGACTTTATGACCATTTGACACTTAACCTTTTTAACTATGAATAAAACATTTTGAGCATTCTATAATTACAGACATGACCATTTGAACTTTGAGAACTTCTGATCAACTCAGCCTTGAATTCTTTAACATTAGAAAACCCGTTTGGTCACCTCAGAAGTGACCTTTTTTTAGTGAATAAGTTCCCGACAGAATTCCCATACGTAGTCCGACTTTTAACAACTAAACTGACAAAATTAAACAAATGAAACTACTAGAACTGAAAGATAGAATTAAAACATATTTTTGTAACTTTTGTGTGAGGTGGAAATCCTAAGATAGATATCTAACAGATTTATTTCTAGAACAGGCAGCTTCAAGTTATTTTGACCATAAGTGGATCGATTCATTATGGAATCATACAGGAAAATCAAATTATTCGGGACATGTTACCAAAAACCCTTTGATGCTAGATTCTTGTTTTCATCGAGAGTCATTAGCAAATCTAGGAAATCATACTAGTACCACAAGATGCACACAATGGTGTTGACTTTCAAGAGTTGTAGCCACGATGATCGTAAGTATACTTGTCCTTTTAAATCCATACATAGACTTTTGACACAGATTGGTGATGATTTCAGGTTTAATTATTTCAACAAACATTTGTGGATCCCACGCTTATATGGTAATAAACATTCCTCAGGAGATTTTTGAGCGGTCTACGGGTAGTATTCAAGAAGAAACTATTCTAGAGCTTTCAAAGAGATGCTAAGCCTCAGGTCAGTGCCACCGCACAGCAGAGAGGCGCAAACACCAATGAATTCTAGAATATTTAGGTTGTGCTTATCCTCAGGTTAGTGCCACCGCACAGCAGAGAGGCACACAACCTATCTTCTTGTTTGAGCAATTTTATTCTTTTTGCACAGATCGCACCAACAACATAGGTTATTAGCTTGATTGCTTTTTGCATTTTTCATCATGTGCTTTGCTCATTTTATGGTCATCCGCACACATTTGTGGCGTTTATTTTGCTCGTCACCCCTTATTGGAACTCTGTTGATTGTGTTAACCAGGGATAAGATGATAACCCACAGCTTGTTGAACAACTTAGTTTGATCTTGAAATCACCAACGAGGTCTACTTATCTATTGTGTTGAATCTACCAACACATCATCTAATGGTCTAGCAACCTCTAGGTCTACTTTCTCCGTGTTACCTTAGTAGTAGCTAGTTTTACTATCATTTTTCCATTCATATTTGCTTAGACTTCTCAGACTTATACTTCGAATTTTGCATTTTAAACAATTTCTTCTTTTAAAGTCCCAAACTATTTGTTCATGTGTACTATCATTTTCCATAGTCATTGAATCAGTATCACAGATACGATCTCATTTCTTTTAGCTTGCATATCCTCCTCCCTCCTTTTTTTTTGAAATTAAATACTAACTTAACCTATTCTCCCCCTAAAATTCTAAAACCGAAAAACTTTTGCTTTTAGGATTTTAATAGGCGAAAAAACAAAATAAAATAAAATAAAAGGAAAAATTAAAAGTAAAATGAAATCTACTTGTCGGACTAAGTACTGTCATCGTCGGAAATCACATCACTTTTCTTTTTAACGCCGTTGACCTCTAACAGATATAGAAAACGTGGTTTATCAAAGGCTTTTGTGTAGAGGTCAGCGCGTTGAAAATCCGTATTAATTTTAACAACATCGATTAAATTCTTTTCAAAACAATCACGTATAAAGTGATATTTAATGCCGATGTGTTTGGTCTTAGGATGTTAGACCGGATTTTTAGTTACGGCTATAGCAGCAGAATTATCAACAAATATAGGAGTGTTAGAGAATTTCAAACCGTAGTCCCGCATTTGCTGTTGAATCCAGATGATTTGAGAACAGCAGCTTGTCGCAGCAACATATTCAGCTTCACAAGTTGACAGTGCAACTGATGTCTGCTTCTTACACAACCACGTGACTAATCTTCTCCCAAAGAATTGACATCCCGCTGATGTTGACTTGTAGTTCATTTTGCAACCGCCGTAATCCGAGTCACTATACGCTGTGAGCTCGAAATCATCATCATGAGGATACCACAACCCGAGTGTTGGGGTACCCTTCAGATAACGAAATATCCTTTTGACTCCAATTAGATGGTTGACTTTCGGTTTCGCTTGATATCTTGAGCAGAGACACGTTGCGTACATGATGTCAGGTCGCGAGGCAGTGAGATACATGAGAGATCCAATCATGCCTCGGTACATGGTAGCATCCACCAGATCACCATTCTCGTCGGGCACTATATCATGGTTTGTAGCAAGTGGAGTCCCAGCTGCGGAAGCATTCTCCATATCAAACCGACTGAGAATATCGCCTACATACTTTGTCTGATGTAGAAATATCCCCTGTGGTGTCTGATCCACCTGTAACCCGAGAAAGAATTTCATCTCTCCCATGGCACTCATTTCAAATTCAGCCTTCATTACTGCTTCAAATTCTTTACATAAGTCTTCGTTCTTGGAACCGAAGATTATGTCATCAACATAGATCTGTACAAGCAGTAAGGCACCATCCTTCTCTTTGATAAACAATGTACAATCAATCACTCCTCTTCGAAACCCGTGTTTCACAAGATGAGTCGAGAGTTTCTCATACCAGGCTCTGGGGGCTTGATGAAGCCTGTATAGAGCCTTGTCTAGTTTGTAAACTCTGTCCCGATGATACGGATCCTCAAATCCCTCGGGTTGACTGACGTACACTGTTTCTCGGATTTCACCATGAAGGAATGCACTTTTCATATCGAGCTGATAGACTTTAATGTTCATATACGATGCATAGGCTAGGAAGATACGGATGGCTTCTATTCTTGCCACGGGTGCAAACACTTCATTGTAATCGATTCCCTAGACTTGTCGAAATCCTTGAACTACAAGCCGAGCCTTGTTTCTGATAATGACCCCTTGGTCATCCTTCTTGCATTTTAAAATCCATTTAGTGCCAATGACCTTAGCACCTTTAGGTCTGTCCACCAAAGTCCACACACCTAACTTCTTGAATTGAAGAAGCTCTTCTTGCATGGCACTCACCCAAGCCTCATCGTTTAAGGCATCACTTACATATTTTGGCTCAAACTGAGACACAAAACATCGATAAGCACCGTCATGAAGGTAGCCTTTTTCCATGACTGAGGCATAATCAGCTGAATATAGCTGATTTCTTGTCTGTACTCCCGATTATACATCCCCTATGATATTGTCCAGAGGATGATAAACATTTAGACGAGATCCAGGAGTGGTGGGTACAACTACCTCATTATCCAGATTGTGAACCACAGGTTCAGTATCTGAGGCAGTGGGAGTATGGGGTTCCGAAGTGTCAGAGGCATCAACATCTGATGCGTGTGTACTTGTAGTAGTTGGAACCTGATCCTCCTGATCCACCTGAGCATTTTCCACTTCTTCATCGTCAGAAGAGGAGTCACTTACCTCCAGTGCTCCCCCTGAGTTACTAGAAGACTGGCCTTGTGAGCCGGATGTTATTGAGTCAAGGGGTGGTGTGTTTAAGACCTCATACATCATCTTGGTTGCTAACTCGTCTTCAGAAGTGGAGAGAGGGATGTTGAAGGACTTAAAGATCCATCATAATCGAAAAAGAATGTGGGTCCTTTTCCAGCTGAGGGGTGGTGTATCTCTGAACGTCCACGTTACACCACACTTCTACTTGACCCGTTGAGTTATTGTAAACTCTCTTATTCGGTATGTTGTATCCTAGGAAAATTCCTTCTTCAGCCTTCTCGCTGAACTTGCCTTCCTGAGTTTTCTTCAAAAGGGTGCAAGGTGCGCCAAACGGTTCGAGGTACTCTAGATTTGGTTTACGTCGTTGAAGTAACTCGTAACACGTCTTACCATGACGTTTTACCACCAGGACTCGATTTAAAGTGTAACATGCATTGGCAACTGCCTCATTCCAAAATTGGATAGGCAGTTTCGAGTCTGCTAGCATCGTTCTGGCTATCTCTATCAAGCTTCTGTTCTTCCGTTCAGCAACTCCGTTCATCTGTGGAGTGTAGGCAGATGTGAACTGATGTACAATTCCCTTTTCTTTGCAGAATACCTCCATCCACTGATTCTTGAACTCAGTACCATTGTCTGAGCGTACTTGTCTTACCTTCAGCTTGTAGAGAGACTCCAAAGTAGTTACTAACTCTTTGAATGACTCAAATGTTTCAGATTTGGATTTCAGAAACATTACCCAAGAGAATCTTGAGTAGTCATCTGTAACTACATAACAGTACAAGTCGCCGGCGATGCTCCTTGTACTGACTGGACCAAACAGATCCATGTGAAGAAGCTCAAGAGGCAGTTCTATGGAATGAACTTTCTTTTCCTTATGAGACTTCTTAGTCTGTTTGCCTTTCTTGCAAGCGACACAAGAATCCGGTAATTGGAAGTTTTTGACGTTTACTCCTCGCACTAGATCATTCTGTATCAAGTGGTTCATCTTCCGTGGATTGATGTGTCCCATTCTCCTATGCCAGGAGATCGAATCCTTCTCTGTAGCCTTGGAAAAGAAGCACTGAACTTGATGATCCGTTATGGAGGCCTTTGATAGATCCAAGACATAAAGATCGGTATATCTTGAAGCTGACATTAAGACTTGGTCCTCCGGGATCACATAGTCCTTTTTCAGAACATAACACTTCTTGTTGTCGAATACTACTTTAAAGCCTTTGTCACATATTTGGGATACAAAAAGCAAATTGTTTTGAAGTTGTTGAACATAGTTTACCTTATCAAACTTTACTTTCTGGTTCCCAACTTCCCCTTGAGCAGTAATGTAACCTCCTTTGTTTCCAGCAAATGAAACATGACCTCCTTTAATTTGTTTGATGTTTGACAGGAGTGCCAGGTTCCTAGTCATGTGCCTAGATGCGCCGCTATCTACGATCCAGGTATTTGTGGCAGCGCTGTAGCGAACACCCTGCACATTCAAAGGAAATCATTAGTTGAGGTTAGGGACCCAAGCCTTAACCGGCTTGGGTGTCCCAGAGGCATCACACATTATAAATTCCACCCATTGTCTATTTGAGGGTGAGGGAAGATCATTCGTCTTCTTGTTCTCATTATCAGACATTGAACTAGACTTTTCTTTCCATAGGCTAGTTTTGTGTAAGGCCTGTTTGTGATAAGCAGACGATTGGCTTATGGTTTGAACTTTATGTTCACCAAGTATTCTTGGTGGAGTCAAGGAGCTCCTTTTAGAAGAACTGGGTTTAGGATCATGAAGTTCAACTTTCTTCCTAGGTGTCTGATAGTGAGGACAGTTAGACGCGATGTGTCCATACTTTCCATAGTTGTAGCAAGATCTACTTTCGACATGCTGGTATGGCTGTTTCTATGGAGAAGTGTGTGACACTCGTGTGACTTTAACTTGGTTGGGTTTTGTCACCTTTTGTTTCGATGTTTTATCTTGTTTAACAACGTTAATTGTTTGAACCTTTTTAACATCTTTACTCTGTTTTTTATCTGGACTTAGACATGATGAACGTGTTTGGTTAACTTGTTTGGTCTTTTTAGGTTCTGAATTAGACGTATTTGAACCAGACTTTACCTTAACTTTCTCAAATTGTTCATCCAGATTAACAATAGGCATTTTACCTTTTGACTTTAAAGTGGTCTTCTTTTGTTTAGTGACAGATTCAATGGGTTTACTTGTGGAATCTTGATCACTTACAAGAGGAATGGACACCACATGATCCTTGATTGGGTTGTTATTAATTGATTTGCATTTAGCATTCAACAAGGTCTCATGTGGTGGTGGTACCACTTTGTAACCCAAACCCTCCCCGTTGTTTCGTTCTCTCACTAAGTGCTGGACTATGTGAGAAGAACTAGTCCAACTGTGCATTTTTTGTTTTAATGAGTTTACTTTCACTTCCAAAACTGCTTTTTGTTTCTTGGTTTCTTCAAGTGAGTTTAAATAGAACTTAATATCATTAGCTTGGTTAAAAGCCACAACTTCGGTTTCCCTTAATTGTTTATTTAACAATTCTATTTTCTCTTTGTAACTGTGCTCATTTTGTTTTAAAATCATGTTTGCTTCTGTGCACAGCTGCAAGTCTTTTACTAAGCTTTCATTATGATCTAATAGCCTAGCAAATTTTGAATCTATGCTATCCCTAAATTTATTACATTCAGAACAGGCATGATTATCAAAAAGTTGATCTGGGGAACTTACCTGAGAAGGTTCAGTTGAATCAGCCATCATAGCAGAGTCTGACTTTTCTGGTGCAGGTGATTCTGAACATTTTGTGCTTGAACCCTCTTCATTCAGGTGACTAACCACATTTGCAGTTTCTTCATTATTTGACATCGCGAGTTCAACTGCTATATCACCTTCGCTTGCAGAGTCGTCATCCAAACCCTCAACACACGCAATGTTGGATTCTCCCGGAGATACAAATCGAAAGGTCCAATCTTGCCCTTCGTCATCTTGAGCAGTCAAGGCCTTAAGATCCTTGCTTGAGGATGTAGGACTACTTGTGGGTTTATCTTGACGATTGAAGGATGAGAATGGATTACCATTACCTGTCTTCTTGGGCTTCACACATTCATGTTTGAAGTGCCCCTTTTCTCCACAGTTAAAACAGGTAACTTTGGTTTTGTCAAAACCAAAGGTTGTATCCTTTGTGGCAATCAGGTTCTGTCCTGTCTTCTTAACAAACTTCTTTGCCCTCCGGACAGCACTTTCCAATGCCCACATGATATCCATTCTCTCCAGCTTAGTCTCGTCTACTTGCTCGTAGTCTTCATTTGCCAGATGGCAGTTTCCAATCTTCCCTGCGACTAGTTCATCATAGGAGTGAACGACAGTTGCTAAGAGATCCATATGCTCCTTTGCTAGCTCTACAGTCACGTTACCGAGATTCTCGGTCTTCAATTTTGTGGCATTGGCTTCAGGTGCTATGTATTGGGTGCAAGACGACCCTGACGTGTCAGATCCTGAAGTAACTGCTTGAGACGGAGCGGCTGAACTTGACACAAACGCCGTTTGGAGTGGTGCTCCAGACGTTTTTGCTTGAGGAGTTGAGTTGTAAAGTGACGGGTTCTGATCATATGACGATTTTTGAGACCTGTACCTCATCCTCAACTCTTCCTATCTCAGCTTCAGAATGAAGTCGTTGATATCCAACTTCGCCAGCATATCATTCTGTCTGAGGTTTGACACAAAAGAAACCCACTTTTCTGGCAATCCATCTGCGAAATTCGACACCTTGTCTTCCATGGACGTGACAACCCCATAAGTGTGCAGCTCACTCATTAAGTGGTAGAAGCGGTCGATAACGTCATCCAGACTCTCCTTACCCATTGACGAGAAGTTATCGAATTCCTTCTTCAAAGCTTTAGCCTTTAGAGCTTTTAGCGATGCATTCCCATCATACCGCTTTTCCAGAGCATCCCATAGCTTCTTTGCTTGCTTGTTCTCAGAAAACTGATGGAATATATCCTTAGGAATGGACTGAGTTAACAGAGCGTACACCTTCTTCTCTGCATTGTACTTTACCTTTTGTCAATCAGTCATGCCCCTAAGGTAAGTTTAACTCCGTCGGCTCCAACCGGCATGCTATACCCTGTCTCTATTGATTCCAACAGATTAGGGTCTACTCCATTTAGGTAGATCTCGAACCTTTGCTTCCATTGTGGGTAATCATCTAACGTTATCAGCTTAGGAGGCTTATTGTGATTCCCCACTTCATTTTCCAGAAGCAATAGATTTTGGATCCGTGAATCTCTACCTGCGGTGAATGCTGAATACTGATCTTCCATTGCTATTAACTTTTGATTTTAGAACAAACTTTTGTACTTGTGCGAATGAAAGAATGCGATTGGACTATTCGTGCGATTGAACAATGCGGATGGTTCAATCGTGCGACTGGACAGGTGCGGATGAACAATGCGAACAAATATCTTCAGTCGTACGAATGGATGGACGACTGAGCCAATCGTGCGTATGAGTGGTGCGAATGGGTTCAGTCGTGCGATTGAGTCAATCGTGCGACTGGAGGCTGCTGTTTTTGCAAAAACGAAGGTTTTGAATACTTTGACGCAAAATCACGAATTTGTCACTAACCCTAATTGTCGTATGCCGGAAAAACGTTAACTTTTTGACCTGGAGACGTCGAAAACACTGTTTGACACAAAAAGATTACGTTTTTGAGTGAAAAACACGATTTTTATATCAAAATCGATTGAATCACACGCAAATCAAGAGCTTTGGCTCTGATACCACTTGTTAGGACCGTTTTCGGTATGGAGTACTAACTGATTTACGTGTGTACCAAACCAAATAGTGCGGGATCTTATTTGATTGGCGATCCAATCAGTGAGAACGGAAGTATAATCAATCAAAGAATGAATCTAAACGTTAAGAACGATGTTAGAATGATTAACTGCGATCTATGAACTTGGAACAGGTTATCTTAGGTCTCTGGACGGCTAGGGTACGATTTAGTGTGTAGGGATTCGAATTGTTACGTTTTTCTACGAATTAAGTGGTATTTATAGGTTAGGGTTTTCCATTTGTACGACTGAACCATTTGCATGGTTCAGTCGTGCGATTGAAGCATGCGGTTGATCCATCCGCACGACTGAATATTCAGTCGTGCGACTGAGTCAATCTCATGTCACAATTGTGCGACTGATCCAGTCTCCTGGTTCAGTCGTGCGACCGGTTCATTAGCATGAAGTATTCATGCGTATGGTCCATTAGCATGGTCCATTCGCATGAGAACTTCACATGATTAAGTTTAAGCACGTTTCTCAATCATTATTGACTAAGAACTATGTAAACAACCACAAACCTATATAGTTAGTTCAATAAGCGTTAACACACAATAATCAATGAAATATTAAACATTATAAGCATCACAAACACATTACATTTTATTCATACCCATTCTGTTACATATATATAAGACATGAAAGACATTTTACATTAAGCTCATAAACTATGTACACATGTATCTACAGCCCATTAAGCACACCACGTCTTCATTGTTGGTAACCATCAAACACCACCGCACCACCATATCTTCATCGTCATAACTGAACCATGTTGTCCCTTCTTTTCACTGGGAAACAAATTCCCCCCTCCTTTTTGCTGGAAAACAAATCCTCTTCCCCCTGTTCACCAGAAAAACAAATCAACCACCACACCACCACATCTTCATCGTCAGAAAGCAAATCTATTCCCTTACTTTCAATAGTCATCGTAGATAACCACCACCATCTCAAACCGCTTCACCTCATTCAAGATCCCCAAACCTAAATTGATCCAAATTCAAAACCCACAAATCAATATTCAAATCTAAACACCATCATCATCCTTGATCCAAGTTCAAGACCCACAAACCCTAAAAATGAAGCAAAAAATCCAGAATCTAAACCCATTTAGGTTATTTTCTAATTTAGGTTTTTTGGATAGAGAGAGTGTAAAAGAGAGTAGATGGATCTGAAGTTCAAACAGACGATTTATTAGGATTTGGGTACCACCATGGATGAACAAGATGATCGATGCATATCCACTGTTTCGTGGTGGTTATGGTTGCACCTTTTGAGATTACACAATGGTTGTGTTATCTACGAAGCAGCCTGATGAACGATAATGGATGCGGTGGTGGTGTTTGTCGTTGTGAAGGTGGTGGGCGGATCTATTGGTGACATTAGAGAGATAGAGAGAAAGAGAGAGAGGGTGTGTGTGTGTGTGAGAGAGAGAGAGAGAGGTGTTAGGGGTGGGGGAGGGCTTTATTATTTTTTATATAAATTTAAAATATCTATTAAAAAGGCTATGAAATAGACCAAATTTCCCATAGGTGAAATAACAGAAGCCTAACGGTGTTAAAGGCATGAGTGAAGTTGAAACAAATGCTTAAACTATTGGACTGTTAATGTAATAAATAAACAATTGAACTGAAACAATAACTTTTGTTAAACCACATGGACTAAAAGCGTAATCTACTCTAAAATTAAAAAGATTAAAATTTCATCATTTTTAATAAATATTGGATAACTTGAAAAAGATATTATAGATAATTAAATAATAACTAGGAAAAAATTACGAATAACTAATTGTTGTCATGTTTCCTACAATATTTCACGTGAATTTCGTTCTCAGTGTTTTGACAAACTCGCGATCTTCTTCGTTAAGGTGCTCGATGTGCATATCCAAAGTTTTAATTGTTGGATATTAGATGTCTGATCGTCGATAATATCAACGTTACTATCAAGGTACTATCCAAAGAGTTTCACTTTAAATAACAACAAAATAACATCTCATGTTACACATTATAGTTCACAAAACGTGAATTAATTAAATGTTGTTTGCTTTAGTGAATAATCAAGGATTAATTGTTTGACGAAATAATCAATAAAAGGGACATGTTTAATGTTTAGTAGTTAAACGATTAAATGTTTATTGAAATATTTAATTAAAAGTTAATTAATAAACTCAAATGCTTATTGGTAATTAAATATCAATTAGCCAATGTTTAAACTATAAATATTTTAAATATAAATAACAGATTGCTATTTTTTTTTGGCAGGTTATTGGTTACTTGTTACTATTACCAAATTAGTAATATTCACTCGTGCTTAGGTTTAAACCTTGGACCTCTAATAGAGACAAAGACCCCCACCTCCCCTCTTAACCACTAGATCAAATGATCATTGACGGATTACTATCTATTTATTAAGCATGATGATGAATAGTAAATATTTGGAATGATGCTCATCCGACTTTTAATCTACGGTTGAAACATAATGTGTGCTTGGCTTTTACCACGTGCTCCCCAAAGACTTCGTTGTTGTGGATTTGGGTGTTCGTTTAACAAAAGACAAACAAGGCAAAGCTCCTTTACACATCGTCCTTCTTCCACATTACTTATCCGGCTATGCTTTCTAAGAGAAGAAATCTAGCCTGCTCTAGCAAAGAAGAAAATCGGGACTCATCATTGGGGTTGTTAACATTGAATCCAGGATGACCATCGAAACTATCTTGGCTAACGTCTTTGGACAAAGAAGTCTTGCATTCATTTCAATGATGAACCATCAACCACTATATGAACCATGTATCACTTTGTTTAATTTTTTAAAATTATGTTTTAGTTTGGTTAGTGTCTACACAACCAAAGTAACCAATGTAAAAAGTATAAAACAAATATGCATGTTAGGACAAATAAAAATATGACGAATGCATGGATCTTCCAAGAGGTCAATCCAAGTTCGCGCTTTTACACATTCTTCCTCAACCGTCCAATGCTTAGCCCTTTATTATTGGGTTCGTGATGACTCGTCGACTTGTTGTTTTTCTTGTTTGAGCATTTTTTTCTGTTGGTTTGGGGTGTGGGTTAGTGTTAAGGTACGGATTCGGTTAGAGTATACGGAAAGTGTTGAAATATGAAGGGAAAATTAACAATACATTCATCAAACCCTAATTTGATAAATAACTTGAAATTGAAATTAAATCACTAGGATGTTCTTGAAATCAATTACTCTTTCAGATTAAACCATTTGTGCACTTACAATTGATTTAATCGGATAAGATCAAGAAGTAGAAGCAAGAACCTGAATTGAATTGATGAAATCACCTTGAGAAAAGTCTATGTTTGTTTCTTTGTTTGTGAAAAAGGAATCTCTGTATGTTTTACAAACCGTCGATCATACATACATAAACTAAATATACATATTCACTTTACACCCCTTAATTTTATTCCATGTTTTATAATTATCCTAAAACTTGACTAATAGATTTAATTCATAAAAAAGTATAATATGAATATGTATATTTATATACAAGTCAATATTACTAAAATTCCAACATTCCTCCCCTATTTTAGTAATATTGATCAACATAAGCAAACTTCACCATAATCAAACTTATGCATAAATGAAATGTCCTACGGATTGAATTTCACATTAGTATATTACGCGATCCAAATATTCGAATATCAAGGTGTCACAATGATTGAACATGTTTTATTCATTTGAATACTTGAAGGTAATACACACATAAATTCATAATTCTATAGTTCTAACTTGACATAATATTTTACTAGCCTATGTCCCATCGTTCAAAGAGTATATCAAAGCTAAGTCTAAACTTCTCGAAGCAGCTAAACTTCATACTCTTATAAGTAGTTCTCATCTTGCACCTGCAGATGCAATTTACCAAAGAACTATTAAGAAACTATGTTTCAACCTTGTTTATCTTGCAGTCTGAACACGTACCTTAGGATGTTATGTTGTGTTCCAATATCTCATGACAAGCCTTCACATTGAATTTAGCATTTAACGTTGTATTAAATGGGAATTGGGTATCTTAACATGAAATACTAAGAAATAGACTTCAGACCCATCCCTATAGCTGATTTATTCACGAGATCTCTGCCTAACCCTTTGGTTAAATGATCAGCCTGTTGTGTTGAGATTTTATAAACTCAATAGATATTATTCCATTCATGATTAATTCCCTAACCATGTTATGTCTTACACCTAAGTGTCTAGAATTTCCACTATACACTTGACTATATGCCTTAGCTAGTGTAGCAGCACTATCACACCTTATCGAAATAGGTGATATAGGTTTAGGCCATATTGGAATTTCATACAATAAAATTCCTTAACCATTCAGCTTCTTTTCTGGCTGAAGCTAATGCAACAAACTCATATTCCATTGTAGAGTTTGTAATGCAAGTTTGCTTTTTAGATGCCCAAGAAATTGCACCTCCGCCTAGTAGAAATACCCGTCCACTAGTAGACGAATGATCTTTTAGGTTCGTTATCCAACTTGCATATGTAAACCCTTGCAGAATAGAAGGTGAATCTGAATAACATAAACCATAGTTCATGGTTCCCTTTAGATACTTAAACAGTCTATTCACTGCTTGCCAGTGATGTAAGCTTGGATTACTTGTGTATCTGCTCAATTTTCCCACTGCATATGCTATATCAGGTCTTGTACTAACCATAGCATACATAAAACTTCCTATTGACTTGGCATAATCCAACTGATCAATTGGATTTCCTTAATTTGGCATAAGTTTAGTAGTAGGATCTATCAGTGAAGAATTCAAGCAATTGGATTTATTTAATATCTTCTCAATGTAATGTGATTGAGAGATAGTAATTCCATTGCTACCTCAGGTTATTCTTATTCCAAGAATTACTTCTGCCTCCCCCATATCTTTCATGGTAAATCTTGATGATAAAAACTCCTTAGTTTTATCAACTTGTTCTTGATTTGAACCAAAGATCAATATGTCATCAACATATAAACAAATTATGAATCCCTTTCTAGAAGAATCAAATTTACTATAAACACACTTATCAACTTGGGTTTAGGATAAAACCATATGATAGGACAACCAAATCAAAATTTTGATGCTATTGTTTAGGAGCTTGTTTTAAGCCATAAGAGACTTAATCAGCTTATAGACTTTATCTCTTGTCCAGCCATAAGAAAACCTTCAGGTTGTTTCATATATATTTCTTCATGTAATTCACTATTTAAGAAAGTAGTTTTAACATCTATTTGATGTATTATAAGATTATGTATAGCTGCTAGTGCTAACAATAATCTTATAGTATATATTCTTGTAACTGGAGCATAAGTGTCAAAGAAGTCTATCCCTTCTTTTTGTCTAAAGCCTTGTATGACCAAACGGGCTTTGTACTTATCTATACTCCTATCTACCTTTACCTTCTTCTTTAAAATCCATTTACACCCCAAAGGTTTACACCTTGGAGGCAAATTAGTAAGTTTCCAAGTTTTATTGTGCATGATGGAATCAATTTCATCTTGTACAGCTTCCTTCTAAAAATTTGCATCTCTTGAAGCCATAGCTTCACCAAAAGTCTTTGGATCTTCCTCTACTATGAAACAGTATTGATATAGATGTCTAATTTCATCTCTAGAACCTTCTACTAAATATAGTTGAAAGTCATTTCCAAATGACTTTGCCTTTCTAGTTCTAGTACTTCTTCTAGGCTCGAGATGAAGAACTGTATTATCAATAGAATCATTTATCCTGCTTTGTGAGTGTTGACCCACATCAATAGGTCTAGGTACTGGTGTAACTCTTTTCTCATCAAAGATAGCATCTCTAGATTCAATCACAGTATTAATAGACACTAAATCATTTGGTTCTATTACATAGAACCTGTATGCTTTTGAGTTAGTAGCATATCCAATAAAGATGCAATTTATGCCTTTCTCACCTAGATTTTTCCTTTTAGGATCAATAAGGCGTAAAATTTCCCTACATCCCTAAACTCGAAGATAATGCAGATTTGGAGATCTTTTCTTCTATAACTCATACGGAGTTATTTAGCTTTTCTTATTGGGAGTTCTATTTAATCAATAACATGCAGTCAGCATAGCATCTCCCCAAAACCCCTCACTCAAAATAGAATAAGATAAAAAAGAATTGACCATTTCCTTTAAAGTTCTATTCTTTCTTTCTGCCACACCATTTTGTTAAGGTGTATACAGTGTTGTGGTCTGATGTATGATTCCATTGGACTAAAAATACACCGGATCATAATACTCCCCTCCCCGGTCTGTTCCAAGGGTCTTAATCAGATCACCATGAAATAGTTCTACCTCTTTTATATAAATTTTAGATTTATCAAGAGCCTCATCTTTTGCATGCAATAAATAGACATAGCAATATCTAGTTGCATCATCGATAAATGTGATTACATATTTATTATTTCCTAATGATGGCGTGCTATGAAAATCACATAAATCAGAATGAATAAGATCTAATAACTGAGAATCCCTTTTTACATCTTTAAAAGGTTACCTTGTTATTTTTGTTAACCGGCAAGTATGACATTTATTATTAGTCATATCAAAGTCGGGTAGTAGACTTATTTTTGTTAATCAAGCATGCCACAAGTTAGATATAGAATCTATTTTATTATTATATGAATATGTTATGTAAATAGATTCATTATCAAATGGTATGTGAATATTTAGTTTAAACATACCACTAGATAGATATCCAAATCCAATAAACACATTATATTTTGACAATACATACTTATCCGACTCTATTACTTGTCAAAACCCATGACTATTTAACACAATTTTGGATATAAGATTCTTTCGAATCCCCGGTACATACAACACATTATCTAACATTAATTGTTTCCCAGAAGTAAATAAAAGCTTGACTTTTCCAATCCCTATGATAGGTTCGGTTGATACATTCCTCATCCTTAGCACGGATCCATTTTCGATTAATTCAAATTCCACGAACCATTTTGAATCCTTACAAACATGACTAGTAGCACCCGAGTCTACCCACCAAGCTATCAAATCATCCTGTACATAGAATAATTCAACAATTAGATTTGTTCAACTTTATTCAATTTAATATTTGAACACCTTTTTGAATTATTGATGGTCACCATCAATGATTCAGCAATAGCCTTGGTGCTATCAATAATGGACTTAAGCCAATAACCTTTGACTCAATTAGAACGAAGGCACTTGGGTCGGAGTTGCTTAGCCCCCAAAAGTTACTTCACAATTATTACTTTCTAATCCATTGTTTAAAAAAAATAGTTTGTAACAAATTCACATTATGATGTGTTTGAGTTGGATTATTAGACTCATATTTAATCAAATTCATTAAATCTAAAGATAAGTTAGACAACGTACTTTGTTGAGGTGATGGATCCTTCGACACACTTGGACCTGCTCCATTTGAACCCGTGTTTCCACCTGGTAGTTTCATGCAACAATCCTTCTTCTTGTGACCCATCTTACCACATCTCCAACATCCATCATTAAGCTTCTTATTTGGTTTTTGATATCCACCTTTTGCCTTTATTTTCAACGAGTATTAAACCATTTTCCTTGAGTATTTGATATTACGAATATTTATTATTGATTTCAATTTTGGTGGTAATCAATTTTGATTTCAATAGGATTGGAATTAATTTTGTTTATTGCTTCCCGATTGTTCCAATTATTCATTGATTGAAATTTGCGAACAAATGAATTAATCTTGTTATTTAATGGATTGAAAATTAGTGGAGATTTAATTGATCCAAGTTTGATTTATTGACGATCCAGGTTTTGAAAACAAACAACTGAATTATAAAGTGATTTCGATTGTGAATGAAGTTTGACTTCAAGATTGAATTTCAATTGTTACTATAATCAATATATAAAACAAACTTTTGCAAATAGAGTAAATTCAACAGTGGGTTAATTTCAAATCTTAATGATTTTTGAAATTTAATTCTCAATTCAATTAAGATGGCTACAGGGGAATCGATTAAGAATATGTCTAGCAAGTTCTCAAAACTTGAAAATTTTAAAGGGCAAGACTTTAGAAGATGGAAGGAAAAAATGTAATTTCTTTTAACAACTTTGAAAGTTGTGTATGTCTTGACCATTCCAATGCCTAAGGTAACTGAAGAGAAAACTCTTAGATCAACAGAGAAGGCGAATGAAGTGGGAAAATGATGACTACATATGTCGTGGGCATATTTTAAATGGGATGTGTGATGTCACACCCCAACCTTAACGGCGGAATCGTCGAGATGTGAGGGTTAAGATTGTTCACAGCCACATAACACTATCATTTAATAAAAATATTATTGTCATAAGTTTTGAAAGGCAAATTAAAATCATAAGTCTCAAACAAGAAATAAACATAACATGAGATAAATATTCCAAGACAATTTATTCATTTATCTAGGTCCAAATCCTAGATGTGAGCACACTTCAAAAGATGACATCAAACTTGAGCATTTCCTGAAACATGTTAAAAATAAAAGGTCAACTTTGAAAGTTGATGAGTTTCCATGGCTTAAGTATACATAATATATTAAAAGATTTACAAGTAGCAATTCATGTCAATGGTTATAAATTATGCAAGTTTATAGAACATATATAGCTATAATCAAACCTTGACCAAGAATAAGATTACAAGTTTATAACGATTAGCTAAGTGTACTTGGTTCCCATGATGAACGAGCATACGTCATCAGGAGCCGGCAATACATCGACTTCAGAACCAAATAGGCTTGTCAGGACCATAGATCTATGATGTCGCTAGGCTAGCAATAGTTAATGATTGTCAACATATAATGTATCTCATATAAATCTCACAATAATACAAATAACCATGACAAAAATAAGTATGAGTTGCATGTGCGTTACAAGTATAAAAAGTTTACAAGTGTAAGTTGATAAGTTTAACATATTTCACCCAAAAAATGTATGAAATAAAGTAAAAAGGGGCATGAAAACTCACATGGAAAACTCACATGACGAATAAGTATATATATGATGATTAATAAAGATAATAATTGATGTTCCAACGAAATCCTTCACAAGGTACCTAAACATATATGTATTTACAAGATTTAAGTCTAATGATAAGTTTAACGATTTAACAAGGACTAGGGTTTTAAGTGGAATTTGGGAATTTTGTAAGTATGTTAAATAATGTAACCATTTATGTATTTTAATATAGAGAAAAATGAAATTAAACCATTTATAATATCTAATAAAGTTTAAATATAAAATTTAAATAAACATTTGAAATAGTCATGATTTAAACGATGATAATTTAAAGGTAACATTTGGACCAATAATAATTTATTAATTATTATTTGAAATCCATTTTAATAGAAATAAACCAAAATTACCTTTGTTAAAATGTTTTATTCAATATATATTTAATTATTTAAATTTGGAAAAATTATAAAAAATTAGTTGGTGTCTTTAAAAATATTTGAAGCTTACAAAAACCATTTTTATATTTATTAAAAATTTTCTATAATTAATTTAAGGCTGAAAAGCTTTTTAAAAAATGCGTGAGGGTGCCCGGGTTCGAACCCGGGACCTCATGGTGGTGATGTGAGGAAGTAGCCAGTGAACTAAGGGTCGTGGTCATGCTAAGACTCGGCCCTTAATTCTTAAAAACACAAATAGGTAGAAATCCCCAAATCCAAATAAACCCTAGAATGTTTTCATCCAAATTGAAGATCAATTCGAGTCTGTAAGTGTTAATATTCATAGGTCTTTCGTTCCCCATGTAAAGACGAGTGATTAAATGTGTTCAATTACCTGGTTTAATTCGAGATGATGTAAAGAATACACGAAGAACAAGTCGCGGCCGAAGGTGCACGATTGATGTGAAATTGCCAATGATAATCCAATTAAACTTGTGGGTAGCTTCGAATGATGAATTAAACTAAAAGCCCCTTATCAATTCTAGGTCTTGATGTCCAAATGATGGTGTTCGAGTATGTTGCAGGTCGCGACGAAGTTGTTGATTGAATCGCTTTATTTGTGTGTTTTTAGGTGTAATTGAGAGTTGTGAACGTTTAGGATTAGTTAGATGATTGTTTAGGTTCGTTTGATTAGATTATTATTAAGATTTAATGCTCGAACGGCTATGGGATTGAAGGTGTCTCGGTTATGTACTCGATTAGCCCAGTAACCGGTGATTAACTGCGATTAATGTAACACCCGACTATTTTTTTTAAAGTTATTAAAGGAAGAATAAAGTGAAAGAAAGAAAGAAAAGTTATAAAACCCAAGTAGATGGGTTAAAGGTGTCAAAAGGACAAAATCTTTAAAAAGTTGGTGAATAAAGGTGATGGCCGCCCATCACCCTCTCTTCACCCACATTATTCAGATTTTTAGAGAATGAAAGCGAAGAGGAGCAGAAAGCTTTCGGGTTTTTGAAGAACAGGAAGAAGAAGGTCGAATTCAAGGTAAGAATTCATGGTTTTTGAGTGTTATTAACTGGCCTTAGCCTTGGTTATATGCTTATGTATGTTTATGTGTGTTCGGGTATGTTTTTGGTGGGTTTCTAGGCGGTTGAACTCAATTGCAAACGGGTTTTGAAGAAGTCATAACCAAAGGCAGCTAAGGTGAGTTCTAGAACCCCCTTTTTACTTGTTATAAACTGTTTTGGGGCTGGAAATGCATGTATGAACTTTTTATAAAAGTTGGGTTTTATACTCGTATGTGTGTGTGTTTATGGGTGGGGTTTGATTTTGGGCAATGTATGTGTTGGATGATGTTATGATTGTAACTTTTAAAGTTACACATTTGACTCTTGTAGTTTAGTTTGTTATTATTATATGCACAAACTTCCTTTTAAAGTTTATAAAATGACAACAAACCCCCTAACTTAATTAATTTAAGTTTTCAAATATTTTAAGTTTAATAATTTTTACAAGTTATTATTATTAGTAACAATAATATTATCATTATTACTATTATTTTAGTTATTATTATTGTTATTATAATTTACTAGTATTATTATTAATATTATTATTACTATTATTGTTGATGCATGTATGTCCCTAGATCATGATTTGAAATGTAATGAATCTTGTCTGTCTGATTATGATGTAATTTGTATTGATTAATGAAATGACATGAATTGGTTGTTACTTGTGATGTTTAATATTTCATTAATGAGTCGTGATTGAATTGATTGGGTTTATGATTGTTTGAATGGTTAGACATTACGTTATATTAATTAAAACATTCAAACTTAACTTAATGAAGTTCTCATACGAATGGCCCATGCGAATGGACCACACGCATGAATAACTTCATACGATTGACTCAATCGCACGACTGAACCAGGAGACTGGATCAGTCGTATGATTGACACATAAGATTGGCTCAATCGCACGACTGAACACTCAGTCGTGCGGATGAATCAACCGCATGGTTCAATCGCACGACTGAACAATACTTATGGCCCAGTCGCACGATTGAACAATACTAACCTATAAATAGACCCAATTCGTGGAAAAACGTAAGCATTCATCCCATTACGATTCCAGACGTACCCTAGCCGTCCAGAGACTTCCCAAATCGTTCTCCAAGTTCACAGAACACATTAGATCGATTCCTAATCGATTTCTAACGTTGGATTCAATTCTTGATTGATTCTTCGTGTGTTCTCACTGATTGGATCGCCAATCAAATAGGATTCCGCACTATTTGAGTTGGTCTAACACGCTAATCACTAGGTATTTCGTTCAAATACCAGGTCCTAACAAGTGGTATCAGAGCTTTGGCTCTTGATTACGTGTTGATTCAATCAAGATTGCATAAAAGTTTGTGTTTTTGCACTAAAAACGCAATCTTTGGCATCAAAAGTGATCTTGGACGTTCCCTGCTCATCGAAGTTTGGTTTCTACGGACTTAGGCGATTAAGACTTGTGAAATTTCGAATTTTTACGGCTGAAACCCGTCAAACCTAGAAATTTTCGCAAAACAGCAGCTTCAGTCGCACGAGTGACCCATTCGCACGACTGGACTCCATTCGCATTGCTCATACGCACGATTGGACCTAGTCGCACCCTCATTCGGCCGACTGAACCGTTCGTTCGCATAGCTCATACGCACCAGTCTCATTCGCACGACTGAACCAATCGCCCAGTTCAGCCGCACGATTGAACCAGTCGCAGAGTTCATACGCACGATTAGACCATTCGCATCCTTCAGTCGCATCAGTGAAAGTTTGTTTGATTAGATTCTAAGTTTATTAGCCATGGAAGATCAGATGTCAGCCTTTACTGCTGGGAAGGACTCAAGGATACAGAACCTGTTGTTGCTTGAGAGTGAGGTGGGTAATCACAATAAACCACCAAAGCTCTTGACTTTAGATGAGTTTCCCCACTGGAAACAATGTTTTGAGATCTACCTTAATGGAGTAGATCCTAATCTGTGGGAAGCCATTGAGATCGGTTATAGTACACCAGTGGGAGCTGATGGAGTTAAATTAACGTTAAGTGGGATGACAGACGCACAGAAAGTAAAGTACAATGCAGAGAAAAGGGTTTATGCATTGATCACTCAGTCTATCCCCAAAGACATATTCCACCAGTATTCAGAGAATAAGCAGTCCAACAAACTGTGGGATGAGCTAGAGAAGAGATATGATGGGAATGCGTCATTGAAGGCAATCAAGGCAAAGGAGTTAAAGAAGGAATTCGATAACTTCTCATCTATTGGTAACGAGAGTTTAGACGAAGTCATAGACAGATTCTATCACTTGATGAGCGAATTGCATACACATGGAGTTGAAACGACTATGGAAGAGAAAGTAAGCAACTTCGCAGACGGATTGCCTGATAAGTGGGCTTCATTCGTGTCTAACCTGAGACAGAATGGAATGCTTGTGAAGCTGGATATTAATGACTTCATTCTTAAGTTGCGAGAAGAAGCACTAAGGATGAAGTATAGAGCTCAGAAGTCTTCGTACACACAAAATCCAGCTTTATACAACGCCACGCCTCAAGCTAAGACATCTGGAGCACCTCTCTAGACTGCATTTGTGTCTAGCTCGTCAGGTCCTTCACATGCTTCTTCTTCTGGATCAGACACGTCAGGGTCGTCTTGTACCCACTATATCGGATCAGAAGCAAGTGCTACCAAACTGAAGACCGAGAACCTCGGTAATGTGACCGTAGAAGTAGCTCGAGAGCATATGGATCTTTTAGCAGCAGTGGTTCATTCATATGATGGACTTGTTGCCGGGAAGATTGGAAACTGCCATCTAGCAGATGAGGACTACGAGCAAGTGGACGAAATGGAGCTTGAGAGGATGGATATTATGTGGGCCTTAGCTAGCGCTGTCCGAAGGGCGAAGAAGTTTGTTAAGAAGACTGGACAGAACTTGGTAGCTACTAAGGATACCACATTTGGCTTTGACAAGAGCAAAGTGACCTGCTTCAACTGTGGAGAAAAGGGGCACTTCAAGAGAGAATGTGTCAAGCTAAAGAAGACGGGTAATGGGAACCCGTTCTCGTCCTTTACTCGCCAAGACAAGCAAGCTTCCAGTTCTACTTCATCAAACAAGGATCCAAAAGCCTTGACTGCTCATGATGATGAAGGACAGGATTGGAGTTTTAGGTTTGTCTCACCAGGAGAATCTAACATTGCCAGTGTTGAGGATATTGATGATGATTCTGCGAGTGAAGGTGATCTAGCAGTTGAGATAGCAATGTCACATAGTGAAGAAACAACTGCAGCCGAGGTCAGTTACAAGCCAAAGGAGGAGACTTCCACGTCAGAGACAGAAAAGTCAGAATTACCAGAACCAGAGACATCTGATGCTGCGTTGATGGCTAACTCTTCTGAACCAACACAGGTAAGTACAACTGACCAAATGTTTAATAATCATGCTTGTTCTGATTGTGATACTTTTAGGAATAGCATAGATGACAAATTTGCTAGGTTATTAGATCATAATGATAACTTAGTAAAAGATTTACAACTGTGCACTGAGGCTAATAGAGTTCTAAAACAAAATGAACATAGTTATAAAGAAAAGATAGACCTATTGACTAAACAGCTTAGGAAACCGAAGTAGTTGCCTTTAACCAAGCAAATGACATTAGGTACTATCTAAACTCCCTAGAGGACACTAAGAAGCAAAAGGCAGTTCTAGAAGTAGAAGTTAATTCATTAAAACAGAAACTGCATAGTTGGACTAGTTCTTCACACATAGTTCAACACTTAGTGAGAGAAAGGAATAACGGGGAGGGATTAGGCTACAAAGTGGTTCCACCACCACCTGAGACCTTGATGAACACTAAGTCTAGACCAGTAAATAATAACCCCATCAAGGATCATGTGGTGACTACTCCTCTTGTTACTGATCCAGACATCTCATGTTCATCTACTGAATCTGGACAGAAACAAAAGGAGGCCACTTCAAAGGCAAAGGGTAAATTGCCTTGTGTTAATCTGGAAAATGAATTTGAAAAAGTTAACTTAAAGTCAGGGTCAAACAGAGTCAAATCAGAACCTAAAAGGACTTCAAATGTTACTTTTTCACATGCTTCAAGTCAAAAACCAGTTAACCAAAAAGAAAAAGATGCTAAACAGGTTAAACCGATTAATTTTGTTAAACCAGAGAAAACATCAAACATACAAGAGTCAAAACCTAAAGTGATTGATGTTACTAAAGTGTCACGCACTTCTCCACAAAGAAAGTCTACTCATAAAGTTGATAGCAGGTCATGCTACAACTGTGGAGAATGTGGACACATTGCTTCCTATTGTCCTTTCTATCAGACACCTAGGAAGAAGATTGATCTTCAGGACTCTAGACCTAGGTCTTCTAAGAGGAGTTCTTTGACTCCACCTAGAAGATCTAGTGAACCTAAAGTCCAACCTGTAAGCCAGACGACTGTTTATCATAAACAGGCATTGCACAAATCTGGCTTATGGAAAGAGAAGTCATCCTGCGTGTCTGATACTGATGACAAGAAGGAACCTGAGCTACCCTCACCCTCTAAGGGTCAATGGGTGGAGTTTATGATGTGTGATGCCTCTGGGAAACCCAAGACAGTAAAGGCTTGGGTTCCTAACCTAAACTAATTCATTTACTTTGTATGTGCAGGGTGTTCGATACAGCGCTGAGACTAACACGTGGATTATAGACAGCGGAGCATCCAGGCACATGACAGGAAATAGAGCCCTTTTATCAAACGTCAAACAAATAAAAGGAGGGCATGTTTCCTTTGCAGGAAACAAGGGAGGCTACATCACAGCTCAGGAGAAGTGGGAAATCAGAAAGTTAAGTTTGATAAGGTGAACTACGTTCAACAACTTCAGAATAACTTACTTTCTGTTTCCCAAATCTGTGATAAAGGATTTAAAGTCATCTTCGACAACAAGAAGTGTTACGTGCTGAAGAAAGACTACATGATCCCAGAGGACCAAGTTCTGATGACTGCTTCAAGATATAAAGACCTTTATGTCTTGGATCTGTCAACAGCTGCTACAACGGATCATGAGGTTCAGTGCTTTCTATCTAAAGCTACTGAGAAGGATTCAATCTCCTGGCATAGGAGAATGGGACACATTAGTCAAAGGAAGATGAATCATTTGATTCAGAAGGATTTAGTGAGAGGAGTAAATGTCAAGAACTTCCAACTTCCTGACTTTTGTGTAGCTTGCAAGAAAGGCAAACAGACAAAGAAGTCTCATAAGGAAAAGAAAGTTCATTCAATAGAACTTCCTCTTGAACTTCTTCACATGGATCTGTTTGGTCCAGTCAGTACAAGGAGCATTGCAGGCGACTTGTACTGTTTTGTGGTCACTGATGACTACTCAAGGTTCACTTGGGTAATGTTTCTGAAATCCAAATCAGAAACATTTGAGTCATTCAAGGAATTAGTAACCACACTGGAATCTCTCTACAAGCTAAAAGTTAGACAAGTACGCTCAGACAACGGGACAGAATTCAAGAATCAATGGATGGAGGCATACTGCAAGGAAAAGGGAATTGTGCATCAATTCACTTCTGCCTACACGCCTCAGATGAATGGTGTTGCTGAGAGAAAGAACAGAAGCTTGATAGAGACTGCACGGACTATGCTGGCGGACTCGAAACTGCCTATCCAATTCTGGAATGAGGCAGTGGCAAATGCATGTTATACACTGAATCGAGTCCTAATAGTCAAGCGCCACGGAAAGACATGTTATGAGCTACTACAAAGACGCAAACCGAATTTGGAGTATCTTGAACCTTTTGGCGCGCCGTGTACACTTCTGAAGAAGACACAAGAAGGCAAATTCAGCGAGAAGGCAGATGAAGGAATTTTTCTAGGATACAACATACCGAACAAGCGAGTTTACAATAACTCAACGGGTCTTGTAGAAGTGTGGTGTAATGTCGACGTTCAGAGATATACCACACCACCTACAGGCAAAGGACCTGCATACTTCTTCGATTATGATGGATTCTTCAAGTCCTTCAACATCCCTCTCTCTCCCTCGGATGATGAGTTAGCTACTAGGATGATGTATGATATTCTGAATACACCATCTAGCACACAGGGAGAATCATCTACTCAGTCAGGGGGAGTAGTCGATGACAGTGACTCCTCCTCTGAAGATGAAACTGAAGCAGATGACCAGAACAGTCAGGAGGAACAGGTTCCAGTTCCTGAAAGTCCACAAGCATCTACGAGTGATGCACCTTCGACTTCGGAACCTCAAACTCCAACTACCTCAGATGCAGAACCAAATGTTCATAATCTCGGTTCTGAGGTGGCTGTTCCTACTACTCCAGGATCACGACTAAACGTCTATCATCCCCTTGACAATGTTATTGGGGATGTCAGATCAGGAGTACAAACCCGAAATCAGCTATACTCAGCTGATTACGCCTCGGTTATGGAGAAGGGTTACATTCATGATGGTGCTTATCGATGTTTTGTCTCGCAGGTTGAGCCAAAATATGTCAGTGAGGCACTAAATGATGAGGCGTGGGTGAGTGCCATGCAAGAAGAACTTCTGCAGTTTAAGAAGTTAGGTGTATGGACTCTGGTTGATAGACCTAAAGGTGCTAAAGTCATTGGCACCAAATGGGTACTAAAATGCAAGAAGGATGACCAAGGAGTCATTATCAGGAACAAAGCTCGACTGGTGGTTCAAGGTTTTCGCCAAGTCGAGGGGATTGACTATAATGAGGTGTTTGCACCCGTGGCAAGGATGGAAGCTATTCGTATCTTCCTTGCCTATGCATCGTACATGAAGATTAAAGTCTACCAATTAGATGTGAAGAGTGCATTCCTTCATGGGGAAATCAGGGAAACAGTCTATGTAAGTCAACCCGAGGGATTTGAAGATCCTTATCATCGGGATAGAGTTTACAAGCTCGACAAAGCTTTATATGGGCTTCATCAAGCTCCTCGAGCTTGGTATGAGAAACTCTCGACTCATCTTGTGAAACACGGCTTTCGCAGGGGAGTCATTGACTGTACACTGTTTATTAAAGAAAAGGATGGCGACCTACTGCTTGTACAGATATATGTTGATGACATAATCTTCGGGTCAAAGAACGAAGAGTTATGCAAAGAGTTTGAAGCAGTGATGAAGAAAGAGTTTGAGATGAGTGCTATGGGGGAGATGAAGTTCTTTCTCGGGTTACAGGTGGATCAAACACCTAATGGATCTTTCTACATCAGACCAAGTATGTAGGAGACATTCTCAGTCGCTTTGACATGGAGAATGCTTCTGCTGCTGGGACTCCACTTGCTACGAATCATGATATAGCACCTGATGAGAATGGAGATCTTGTAGATGCCACTATGTACCGAGGAATGATTGGATCCCTCATGTATCTCACTGCCTCAAGACCTGATATTATGTATGCTACATGTTTATGTTCTAGATATCAGGCTAAACCAAAGGTCAACCATCTGATCGGGGTCAAGAGGATTTTTCGTTATCTGAAGGGTACACCCACACTTGGATTGTGGTATCCTCATGATGATGACTTTGAGCTTACCGCGTATAGTGACTCGGATTACGGGGGCTGCAAGATGAACTACAAGTCTACATCAGCGGGGTGTCAATTCTTTGGGAGAAGATTAGTTACCTGGCAGTGTAAGAAGCAGACATCGGTTGCATTGTCAACCTGTGAAGCCGAATATGTTGCTGCTGCAAGTTGCTGTTCACAAATCATCTGGATTCAACAGCAAATGCGGGATTACGGTTTAAAATTCTCATCTACTCCTATTTTTGTTGATAACTCTGCTGCAATTGCAGTAACTAAAAATCCGGTTCAACATCCTAAGACCAAACACATCGGTATTAAATACCATTTCATAAGAGACTGTTTTGAAAAGAACTTAATTGATGTGGTTAAAATTAATACTGATTTTCAACGCGCTGACCTCTATACTAAAGCCTTTGATAAACCACGTTTTCAATATTTGCTAGAGGTCAACGGCGTTAAAAAGAAAAGTGAGGTAATTCCTGATGATGATAATGTGTAGTCCGATGTAGTTTAGTTAAAGTTTATTTTATTTTATTTTATTTGTTTTATTTTCGTCTGTTTTATTTAAACTCATGTTATTTTGCTGTTTATTAAAATCCTAAAATAATTAAACCAGAAATGATTTTAGTATTTTAGGGGGAGAATATGTCAGCAAGTTAACATTAAAAAAAAAAAAAAATGAGGGAGAAGGAGTAACTAGCTGAAATAAGGTAGATTGTGTCTGTGATACCGATTCAATACCTTTGGAAAATGATAGTACACAGGAACAAATCAAGAGGGACTTTAAAAATTTAAGTTTTGAAAAGATGCAAAAGTTCAAAGTATAAGTCTGTGTAGTCTAAGCAATATAAAAAGGGAAGATGATAGAAAACTGGCAACTCCTAAGGTGACACAAAGAAAGTAGACTTAGAGGCTGCTAGACCACAAATGATATGTTGGTAGATTCAACACAATAGACAATTAGACCTGATTGGTGATCTCAAGATCAAACTAAGTTGTTCAACTGACTGTGGGCTTCCATCTTATCACTGGTTAACACAATCAAACATATTCCAATAAGGGGTAATGAGCATTTAAACGCCACAAATGTGTGCGGATGACCATAATTAGAGCAAAGCAAGAAAAAAATGAAAGACAAATGCAATAAAGCTAATGACTTATGTTGTTGGTGCATTTTGTGTAAAATAAAATAAGCTGCTCTAACAAGGAGATAGGTTGTGTGCCTCTCTGCTGTGCGATGGCACTGACCTGAGGATAAGCATAACCTAGATATTCTAGAATTCATTGTTGTTTGCCGCCTCTCTGCTGTGCGATGGCACTGACCTGAGGACAGGCTTCTCTTTGAAAGCTCTAAGAATAGTCTCTTCTTGTAATAATACCCGTAGACCGCTCAAAAGCTCCTGAGGAATGTTGATTACCATATAAGTGTGGGATCCACAAATGTTAGTTGAAATAATTAAACCTAAATCAGTCACCAGTCTGTGTCAAAAGTCTGTGTATGGATTTAAGTGGACAAACATACTGACAATCATTGTGGCTACATTCTCAAAAGTTCAAATCAATGTGAAAATCTAAGAGTTTCAGTATGATTTCCTTAAGTTGCTAACGACTCTGGATGAACACCGAGAATTTGAGCATCAAAAGTTTTAATAACAAGTCCCAAATGATTTGACTTACCTGTATGATTCCAAAATTGAATTGGTCCAGATATGATCAATCTAAGTTGAAGCTGTCTACTCCCGAACCAAATCCCGTAGATATCAATCTCTGGATTTATCTCTCACAAAAAGCCAAAAATAAGTTTGTTTATGTAATTAGTTTAAGGTTTTTAAATTAGTTAGTGTTTTTTAATTTTAATTTTAGTCGTGTGTCGGACTACATCAGGAAAATCAGAAAGGAATCAACTCACTAAAAGGGTCATGTCTGAGATGACCATATGTGCTTTGAAAGTTTAAAATAGTCACGTCTGAGGTGACAAAGTGTTTAAAAGAGTCACGTCTGAGGTGACTAAATTGTTTAAAAGGATCACGTCTGAGGTGATCAAAATGTTTTCAAGATAAAATGATCATGTCTGAGATGATCAAAGGCTCATAACGTTAATTTCAATTAATTTAAAAGGGTTTAAATGTAAATTGGTATAAATGGCAGAAAATTAACTAAGTGTGACCCATTCGCACGATTGGACCATGAGAATGGACAACCATGCGAATGGCTTCCACTTGCACGAATGGCTCATCAGAATAGCCCATTCGACCGATTGGAAGAGGGCGAATGAGTCAGTCGACCGATTGAAACTCATTCGGTCAACTGAACATGCGAATGAAAGGCACGACTGAGCCAGTCGACCGACTGAATCTCAGTCGGTAATTGCATGCGACTGGTTGGGCCAATCGTACGATTGAGCCTGAGTCGCCCGAATGAACTGGGCGACTGAGGCCAGTCGGCCGACTGAGCCCAGCTTCAGTATTTAAAGGGCTCTGTCGATCGCATTTCACTCATCACTCCCAATCGCCCTTAAATCGCACTCCCTACCGTTACGCTGCCAAAATTTTATTAGACCTAGTTTTATCGTTGCTTTTGATTCACTGACGTTCGCCATTCATTATACAGGTAGATTGAAGTCTTGTTTCATTGAAATCAGAAGGATTGAACCCTAATTTGGTGAATATTCGAACGAAAACAAGAAACAGACAGAACGTGACCTAATAACCTACTTAAACTATGCAAAATGTTAAAATTAAGGTTAATAGGTTATTAGTAACAAGAATGCGAGTATATTGAACCGGTAATCCATGTTAAATCACTTGTATTGATCAAGACTCGAACCACAGGCGACTGAACAACTGAGACAGGCGACTGGTCGTCCGGATGAACTTCAATCGCACGATTGAATCTTGCGATTGGGTCATTCGGCCGAATGAACCATACGATTGAGCTCAGTCGGCCGACTGAACCATTCGCAGACTCAGTCAGCAGACTGAACCCAATCGCATGTCACATTGACCAGAATGAGTCCAGTCGCATGAAAGAACAGACGACTGACTTCAGTCGCATGATTCATTCGCACGAATGAATCAGAATGATTTTCAACATTACACTTAGAACAGAATTTTTCATGTCTTATGTACTAATGGTTCTATGTCTTGTGTGTTTCAGGAAAATGGCAGAAAGGTGGTCCATAAATCCAAAGCACAACATCTGTGCTCATTTGGATCACACCACCAGGAACGGGGCCGAGTTTACTGACATTATAGCCTTTCTGAGACGGTCCCGGATTCATAAGGCTATCTCCACGCCTTGCACGCCATATAGATCACTCCATCAGGCTTTCTGGGAGAATGCCTCGGTGGACCGCTCCCGTGAGCCGTACTGCATTAGGAGCTCTATATTGGGCCATGATATTGAGATCTCTGCTGCCGACATTCAGAGGGTCCTAGAGTTTGGGGACGACACTGATCATCCTACTAGACTACATCCGTTGACAGTGAGAGGATGCTTCCTGAGGATAAAGTACGCTGGGGACATCAACTCAGGTGTGCTCAACAAGAGCAACCTGAGCCCCCAGTACAAGTACTTAGCACACGTGATCCTCAAGTGTGTTGCATCGAGGAGGGGTGGGTTTGACGACCTCTCAGACCAGATCCAAAATGCCTACGTGGCACTGGTTCTGAACCACCCCTTCAGTTTTTCCAGCATGATATTCTCCTACTTGGTGGAGAACTTGGAGGCCAAGGGTAAAGAGGGTTTTGTATGTACCCCAGATTCTTACAGCTCGTCTTCAACGAGAAGCTGCCACAGTTGCCCAAAGAGAGTCATGACGCAGTGGCCTTGGAGATTATGGATGATACTACTCTGGGCAGGATGAGAGTTTACAGGGGAAGCAGGTAAAGCCCCAAGTGAAGAGACTGATTGGCCACCTGGCCAACGAGAGGTATGTGGCGCCTGGCAGACGCAAATGGCGTCATGATGACAGCGACTCCGATGATGAGAGATTGCTTCTACCAGATATGGATTCTGATGATGATGATAGCGGCGACGCCGGGGATGATATGCCTGCTCCACATAGAGGCACTGATTCTGATGTTATTCCCCCCGGGTCTGCCACTGCCGGAGAGGTTGCTGAGACGGCCGGTTTCCATCAGGAGTTCATTGTTGGTGATCAGGAGGAGGAGGAGTCAGATGAGGAGCCCCTCACTAGGACTGTGGGAAGCAAAGTTGTTCCCACAGAACACGGGCTTAGGGTGGTTGGTGAACACCCTCGGGACTCCACAGAGAGAGAGACTGACCCGAGCTATGCTCCGGGTTCAGTGGGCAGAGCTGCAGGGGGAGCATCCACTTCCACCGGGACTAGGAGGAAGAGGATGGCTCAACCCCACGGACTGAAGAAGAAGAAGCGTCGCCTGACCTTCGTTACCACTGCTGCCACTACTTCCACCACCACAGCCACCACTACCACCCCACTGACATACCACCCATCACCACAGCCACCACATCCACTACTGCTACCACAGCCACCACCTTACCTACCACCACTGTATCCTCCCATCCACCACCATACCATTCACACCTACATCACACCACCTGCTTACCGACCCATATTCACCACTGCTACTACCACCACCACCTCACATCATGCCGGACCTTCAGCCCAGCCATCACATGTATATGGATCTACTCTACCTCACATCGGGGTAGAGGAGCAGCTGTCGGCGCTTAACCGTATGGTGATGCGCCTGCTAGCTGCAGATGAGGAGAAAGCGGCGCAGATTCGCCAGCTGACCGACCTGACTGCTGCCCAGTCTCAGCAGATGGCAGAGCAGGCTCGGGTGATAGATCAGCAGACCTAGCTAATCGATGCTCAGAGAGTCAAGATGTCCCAACTCCAGGACCAGCAGGCTCAATCAGCCAAACGTATAGAGGAGTTGGAGACTACCAACAAGACGATTATGCTGAGTTAAAGGGGTCAAAGGATGAGCCTTTGAAGATAAAGGAGGGTGATGGGGATGATGGAGATGATGACAATGACGATGATGACGAGGATGAGGAGGATGATGAGATGATGAAGAGAAAGAGGAAGATAGGACAGAAGGAAAGATGATGATGACGAAGCAGAAGGAGGGGATGCGGCTGCATCGGCCTCTGCTTCTGGTCAAGAGCGAAGATCAAGCATCGACAGGACCAGTCATCTACCACTTCTGCTCCTCCGAGCGACGAGCCCAGGATTCAAGACAAAAGTACAGATTAGATGTCTTATGTGTATTTATTTATTTTGTGTTTGAATCATGTAATGAAAAACAAGTGTGTTGAATGTTTATATATTAAGTTAATATAATTCTGTTTGATTACTTACTAATGGTTTATGTGTTGAATGTTTAAATCAAACAGATCCAAACTTTCAAAGGGATGAGTTTGACATTGCTCCCCTTCAACAGGTCAAGACTCAACTAACCATGATTCTTGATCTGCAAGGGATTGTAAGAAGGTCTGTGAGTTATACCCCTGAAGAAGGGGAAATAATTCATGACCTATCTAACGAGCAACTGGCAGAGATGTTCAGACTCAATCCTGATGAAATTGTCAAGGATGCTCCAACAGTTGATTCAACCAGTGATGAAGAACTAAATGACGTTGATGAAGTTGAGGTTGAAGATATTACTGCAGAAGAGTACCCTCAGTATGCTGACAACGAGGGTAATGTGGTCCCCAATCTGGGTGAGTCCCTAGTCAGTGATACGTTTGAGGTACTAGACAAGATGGAGCAGGAAACCGAAAAGACCGAAGGAACAGCCCAAGCCTCAAATGATGACGTAGACATTCGAAAGGCTGAGTGGGCTGCCTGTTTTGAAGAAGTGAGAGCCCAGCGTGCTGCACCAAAGAAAGATGCCTACACCAAGCTCTACAGAGTCAAGAAACACCATAAGGTGTCAGGCAGGATTATTGCATGGGCTTATTTTGATGACCTTAACGCGTATGCAGTTAAGAGGGAACAGGGCATAGAGTACTTCAGGTTTCCACATGATCTGAAGACTCTACCTGGTTTTGAGCTCAACCAGCTGGCTAAGCTAAAGCTGCTGTATGCTGACCCAAGAAAGATGTCAGGCTGGTTCGAGGCTGCCCTGAAGAAGGAGTACCACACCAGATGGGTTAACTTCAGACCACAACAGCCTACGAGGTACATAAGAAGGTCTGAGGTTGATGCCATTACTGGCAAGCCCAAGATTGTGTTGAAGTGGAGTCCTCCGCGCACTATGTCGAGAATCCCTCTCAGGGAAATGCCACAGGACTTCACTCCACACTTCAAATGGTGGTACTATGATTGGAGAACTGCTGAAGCTGTCATAGTTCTGAATAAAGAGGGCCAAATGGATACTATCAGGGTATTCGACCCGATGTGGCTAACCAACTTGTCTGCTAATGATGTCTATACATTATACAAGTGGCCACTATTCTATGACACACAAGACATTGTACAAGCCCTCCAGTTCCAAAACGTTATACGACTTTGTTTTGCGTTTGAGATTCACGCAGGAGTCACTAAGGAGGAGAAGTACAAGAAGTATAAGGAGGTTATGAGAAAACAAGAGATTAGATAGATCTAGGTCCAAGGGGGAGTTTGTTGATGCATGTATGTCCCTAGATCATGATTTGAATGTAATGAATCTTGTCTGTCTGATTATGATGTAATTTGTATTGATTAATGAAATGACATGAATTGGTTGTTACTTGTGATGTTTAATATTTCATTAATGAGTCGTGATTGAATTGATTGGGTTTATGATTGTTTGAATGGTTAGACATTATGTTATATTAATTAAAACATTCAAACTTAACTTAATGAAGTTCTCATACGAATGGCCCATGCGAATGGACCACACGCATGAATAACTTCATACGATTGACTCAATCGCACGACTGAACTAGGAGACTGGATCAGTCGTATGATTGACACATAAGATTGGCTCAATCGCACGACTGAACACTCAGTCGTGCGGATGAATCAACCGCATGGTTCAATCGCACGACTGAACAATACTTATGGCCCAGTCGCATGATTGAACAATACTAACCTATAAATAGACCCAATTCATGGAAAAACGTAAGCATTCATCCCATTACGATTCCAGACGTACCCTAGCCATCCAGAGACCTCCCAAATCGTTCTCCAAGTTCACAGAACACATTAGATCGATTCCTAATCGATTTCTAACGTTGGATTCAATTCTTGATTGATTCTTCGTGTGTTCTCACTGATTGGATCGCCAATCAAATAGGATTCCGCACTATTTGAGTTGGTCTAACACGCTAATCACTAGGTATTTCGTTCAAATACCAGGTCCTCCTAACAATTTATTACTATTAATAGTATGTTATTATTATTATTATTATAATTATTATTTTTGTCATAATTAAAAATTTATTATTCAATTTAATAGTTTGATTATTACTTTCTATATTAAAGATTAATGAACTAAGAATAAGCATAAATAATCCATAAGTTTTATAATTGACAACAATGGTCCTTACAAGAATAACGACGTTAACTTTTTATTTACAAAAAATACGAGATGTTACATGTCGAGTCTGCCAAGGATTTGTGAGATTCTTTGGAAACCAAATATATGGCAGAAGATGCATCTAGTATAAAGTTTTTTGTAAGTAACTTTAATTCTTAAAAGATTATTGATAATAGGCCAATTATGGATCAATTTAATGAGTTGCAACATATTATTGGCCAATTGAACAACATAGGATGCATATGGATGATCATTGAAAAATTACCCCCGTTATGGAAGGACTTTAAGCATACCTTAAAACACCAAAAAGAGGAGTTAAGTTTGGTTCAATTGGGTAGTCATATTAGGATTGAAGTATCTTTTAGGATTCAAGAATCCGATAAATTGAAAGGGAAAATTGAAATGGGTCAAAACTCGATTAACTTGATTGAAAAGGATGGTAAGTTCAAGAAAGGAAATCAATTCAATGAAAAGAAAAGGAGGGCAAAAGGTGGCTATCAAAAACCAAATAAGAAGCTTAATGAAGGATGTTGGAGATGTGATAAGATGGGTCATAAGAAGAATGATTGTCACGTGAAGCTACAGGGTGGAAACAAGGGTTCAAATGGAGCAGGTCCAAGTGGGTCGAAAGATCCACCGCCTCAACAAGGTAAGTTGTCTAACTCATCTTTAGATTTAATGAATTTGATTAAATATGAGTCTAATAATCTAAATCAAACACATCAAAATGTGAATTTGTTACAAACTAAAATTTTTCAAAAAACAATTAGAAAGTAATAATTCTTAAGTAAATTTTGGGGCCCAGCAACTCCGACCCAAGTTCATTCGATTCTAATAGAGTCAAAGCCTCAAAGGTTGTTGGGCTTAAGTCCATTATTGATAGCACTAAGTCTATTGCTGAATCATTGACGGCGACCGTCAACAATTCAAAAAGGTGTTCAAATATTAATTTGAATAAAGTTGAACACATCTCACTAATTGTTGAATCATTTTATGTACAGGATGATTTGACAGTTTGGTGGGTAGACTCGGGTGCTACTAGTCATGTTTGCAAGGATTTAAAATGGTTCATGGAATTGGATTTAATTGAAGATGGATCCGTGCTAAGGATGGGGAATGTATCAACCGAACCATCAAAGGGATTGGAAAAGTCAAGCTTTTATTTACTTTTGGGAAACAATTAATGTTAGATAATGTGTTGTATGTACCGGGGATTCAAAAAAATCTTATATCTAGAATTGTGTTAAATAGTCATGGTTTAATCTTTGTTGAAATATGAAGGGAAAATTAACACTACACTCATCAAACCCTAATTTGATAAATAACTTGAAATTGAAATTAAATCTGTAGGATGTTCTTGAAATCAATTACTCTTTTAAATTAAACCATTTATGCACTTACAATTGATTTAATCGAATAGGATCAAGAAGTAAAAGCAAGAACCTGAATTGAATTGATAAAATCTACCTAAGAAAAGCCTCTGTTTGTTTCTTTGTTTGTGAAAAAAGAATCTCTATTTGTTTTACAAACTGTCAATCATACATACATAAACTAAATACACATATTCACTTTATACCCCTTAAGTTTATTTCATGTTTCATAATTATCCTAAAACTTGACTAATAGATTTAATTCATAAAACAGTATAACATGAATATGTATATTTATATACAAGCCAATATTACTAAAATTCCAACGGAAAGAAATGTGGGTTGTGACTCAGGTACCCATTGTGTTTGTGAATCGGTGGAATACGAACCCCCGGCCCCGTATTGTTTGTATGAGTCGAGCTCGAATGAGGGTGAGTAGTCACCTCTATATCTATAATTAATATAAACTTTCAAGTTGAAGAATATAAAAAGTTTGAGAGAAGATAATATTATAGAATCAATGCCATTTGATTCAAACGGTAACCTTTCCCCACACCATGAACAGCCCTCTAGGCAGAGCCTCATACCTACACCTGCGCTCAGGGAGAGAGGAGTGCATATTTCAATCTTATTTAATATAATATAAACTGATTAATTAAAAAACATTTATATAATTCAATTCTTTTAACTAGTATTTTAATAATAAATATATTTCAAGACAAGACAAAATAAAATAAGAATATAATTAAATAAATATATTCCGAACTCTGGGTCATTTATGTAATGAAATTTATTATTTAATAATTTTATTTATTATGGTGCTTAAATACATTAACTATTTCATTTATTTATAATAAATTTATATTGTATAAAATAAAATTACAATATTTTTATAAAGATTTATTAATAATTATGAGATTTAATTGTTTAATTAAAATAAATAATTAAATTACAATGTTTACAAGTTTTATAACGTTTATAAAGTTTTATAATCTACTATATTGACTAATTATTAAAACTAGTATTTTTACCCGTCGCGTATTGCGGCGGCATCTTAGACATCATGATATAGTATGGACTACATTTGATCGGACTTGTTTTAAATTAACTTATGTCGAAACATATAGTAACTTGAAATTATACATTGAATGAAAATTTATATTTTGACTTGACTCTATTTCAAACAATATATATTGAAAATCAAAACATGGACCAACTTAAAATGTATATAAAAGACATGTGGAACAGAGTTATATGTTATGTGATAAAGTATATATTATGATCACCCCAACTTGTATGCGACCTAAATTTAAGTTGAAACGTAGAATAACTTGAATTTGGACCAATGAATGAAAATGTACAATATCTTGACTATTATTATATTGACTATATTGAAACGTAGAATAAATGGCCCGACGCCTTTCAAACAAAAACTCACGTTGAAACGTAAACAATTCAAAGCGTACATAAAAATTAGCACGTGAACGTTTAATATTTGACATGACTTAATGTTGAACTAAATTTACATTAAAAAATAGACGTACGTCGAAATGTCAACCATCTCAATCTTAAAACCCGTGCATTGCGACGCCATTAACCTATGTGAAAATAATTAATGTCTTCGAAACTTTATAGAAAAAAACTAAAACCTTTACATATATTCACGTGTTATAACGAGAGGGGTGATAATATTTTAAAACTTTATATAATTTAATAGAATCATAAAAAAATTCACGTTAAAAATAACTACATCATGACGATTGGAGTATCTAAACATGAAAAGGATTAAAAGCCAAATGAAAGATTTAAAATAAAAGAGAAAAAAACAAATCTAAAATAGTAATAGATATATACAAAAATTTAAAATTATAAAAAAACAATTTAAAAAGTTAAGTAACGAACAATTAGGCTTTGCACGGAGATGGGGGATAAAAAATTGTCTAGAGGCTGGGTTAGAGAGATTGAACCTTAACCACCAAACCAAGGAGTATGCATGAGTTTTGTTTTTGTCCACTAATATATATCAAAACCAAGGTCATGTGTCAAACTCCGGGATATTGTACGTAACGTGATAAAATATATATTACAATCGACCCGACTTATTTTCAAACAAACTTGAGGTTAATACGTATAGTAACTCGAATTTATACCGTTAAACACAAAATTTTAATATTTGATTTGACTCTTTTCCAAAAAATATTATTGTTGAAACATAGACATACAATCGCTCTAATCATTTCCAAACTAAATTTACGTCCAAACATATAGTAAATGAAAACGTATTATATTGACCCGACGCGTTTCCAAATAACCTGTCAAAACATAGGTGTCACACCCCCGCTTATAGCGGAAACATGAGGATGTAACGGACAGGATCGTCATAACACATTGTTAATTAATAGAGATGCATTAATGATAAAAAGTCAATGTGTCATGACGTCACCGGATACAAATGTAGACTTATGTCGTAGTTAGTCAATTCTACGACAAACATAGCCAAAAGTCAAAGAAAAGTAAATCCCACAACCCGGGAACAAGTGGACAAAATATGAATAACAAAGAGAAATCCAACATAGCTGTCAAAGATATCCAGTAGGTTTAAATAATGCAAATCCTAAGGTCGTCGTAAGGCAGCATCCCTAGCTATTCTCAATGATTGTTACCTGAAAAGATATGCTCAAAAAGGTTAACATATTGTTTGTGAGTTCGCACGTTTAAGTAGTAAACATAATTGATGATGTGTAATCATTTTGTAGGACATAGTGTAAACAGTTATAAGCAACCAATATCACATGTAAACATGATCATCACAACTAAACCTATGGCATACACATAGATCTTGTCAGAACATATTCAGCCTAGGGTCCGTTCCTCGCCACTGTTAGTCCCAACTAGTATACTAACAAACCAAAGTGGGGGTGTCAGCCCAATAATACTATCAATATCTGTTTGTCGGTTCCACACCGAAATTAAATAGTTATAAATAAAGAACCACACAGCAATTCATGCATGTACCAGATATATACTTACAAAACAGTAAACACAACCATCCCAAGAATAAATGAGTTCACAACATAAAAATGATGAGCATACTTTTCCCCCGAATTTGTAAACAATTGAAATGAAAACGGGTCCGCGAAATTCACCTCGAAATGTGATGAATTAAAGAGAACAAAAGGCTTCAAAAGATGAGAGTAACGCACGATCAAACACCTATAATGAGTTATAATAAGTCTTTAGACACACTCAATGAGAAAAGAGTACGTTCGGTCGGTTTCGGATCGGTTCAGTTTTGACACGTGACACGCACACAAAATATGTTGACTTCGGTTATTTATCTAATAAATAAAAACATGTACAAATTTATATATATATATATATATATATATATATATATTACTTTAGTTACCATTCACGCACGTCATATCCATTTTATAATACGATAATTATGCTTATATTATCCCACACATATGTATATATCTAATTTGTACAACCCGACACACTATATAAAAATAGTAATAATAAGGATAACATTAATAATAGATAAAATAATAATAATTATAGTAATAGTTATAATGTTAATAACAATAATAATAATAGTCATAGTATTAGTAATAGTAACAAGTAAAACAAAAACACACATTGCAATACATGAGAATTCAAACACTATAACAAACACTAACCCACAATCATAATCACACCACACACCACATGCTCACACCCACAACACAATTCACACACATTCACTTCTTACACACACACGTTGCACACACTGCACACAAGGCATTATACAATTATATATATGTGTCATCCATCCCACACACACATATGAATATATATTTACGGGCAAAGCCCCATACAAGTGTATGCCTCCAATCACCTACACACATATAACACACACACACACACCCCCCAACACATCTGGAACATATATACACACACACAACAGACATCATATATGCATTCATACAATCTATATACACACACTCACGGCACACACACACACACACACACCACACACACACACACACACACACACATATATATATATATATATATATATATATATATATATATATATATATATATATATATATATATATATATATATATAGACATACACACACGTTCACGACATTATATACATACATACATACGGACGCCATATACACATATACATACGAACACGCACACACTATATATATACACACACACACGATTCAACCCGAAACAACCGAACTGATAATGCGACCCAAACGAAACGAAACGAAACGAGACAAAAGGAGGTTCACGGCGATCGGTTACCTGAGAAACGACCGAACGATCTTTTGATAATTTCATAGTCATAGCCGAGAAGCTTTGCAAATCATTTTTGTTGTAAGAGAATAATGATATTTTGATCCACGAGGTACTTTAAGATCTTTTGGTAAGTGCGTATAATGAAATGTTTAATGACAAATAGTGATGCCAATGACTATCAATAAGATATCCAACAGTTCTTTCTCATAGACTGATATGGCTTGTTGTTTAGTTGAAATTCCTTTATTGATGAATGCTAAAGGGTGGCCTTCTTGCATTAACTTGCATTAAAATATCTCCTAATCCTTTTAAGGATGTGATCATGTTATCGTGGTTGGATCATAAACAAATTAACTTTAAAGACTTAGTTACCAATAACTAGTAGGGGTAATTAAGAGTCATCTCCACATGGAATTATTGAAAAATGTAAAACTTTATACTTAAAAACTTAAAAAACTAAATAGAAAATATTTTGGGGTTTTTTATTTAAGCTACAAAGTAAATTGAATGAAAATAAGTAAGAAAACAACAAAGTTTATTATGGGTTTTGAAAACTATTAATAGAAAAATGATAACTTTCGAGATCTGGATTCAAAGATTCAAATAAACTTGTTAACCTAGCTTGGAGAACACATAGACATGAACCTGTAATGATCTAGTTAAAGTGATAATCAAAGACAAGTTTTAACACTAACTCGTGCACCTAATTACCCAATCATAGATGCCAAACACCCCTCTAATTACCATATTGTTCACGATGCAAGGAAACTGAAATCGAATGATAATTGATGGATATTTGAAACACAAATAATTCGTTTAAATTAACCAAATCACAATTGAATTTGTATTATCACTACAAAAACAATCCAATAAATCTAAGTTAAACAAAATAACTTTGTGTCTTACAAGAACCCATCACTCAGAGATGATCATTAACTGCTCATCAGCATGATTGGATTTTCAATGATTGATTAAGTGGGGAGAGGCGGACTGAGTTGGTAAATTATGAGAGTGTTGGGCTAGATTAGGCTACGATAGATGGATAGTGATGGGTGTAGTGGAAGGTTGAGTAAATATTAGTGGATTTGGGACAAGGAATGAGTGTGTGAGTGGTGAACTGATGTTAGAGGTGTAGAGAAAGGTAGACTCATCAAAGACCACATGTCAGGAAAAATAGTTTTGCCGGTGGAAAGTTTTAAGCACCTATACCCACGAAAGTTTGCCGGATAACCAAGAAATACACATAGAGTGGACCGTGGGGTAGTTTTACGGGTACGCGTAGAGGAGGTGTTAGGGTAGCATAAACAACCAATGACATGAAGATGGTCGTAGGATGGAGTTTGATGGTAGAGAAGGGAAGTTGGTGTGATATTTTGGTAAAGTTTGGAGGGGAGAATGGTGTGGAGATAGGAGGTCGTGTGAAGTGCCTCAACTTAAAAGGAGAATAGTAATGAGGCATGAGTAAGTAACACGAACATTATGTCACTTAAATAACGGATCATACGTTCAAATTAACCATTTTGTTGAGACGTATGAGGACACGAAAAACAAAGTTTAATGTCATGTTTGTTGACAAAATTTTGAAAATTTGTGTTATCAAATTCTCCCCCAATGTTGCATTGGAAAGATTGAATCCTCATGCGAAATTAGGTTAGAATAAATTGATGAAAATTGGGAAACTTGTTAAAGGTTTCAGATTTAAATTTTAATGGATAAACCCAAGTATATCGAGAGAAGCTATCCATTAGTACCATATAATATTTGTACCCCGCATGACAAAAAATTGGAGATGTCCACAAATCATAATGTATTATTGCAAAAGGTAATAAAGACGATTAATAGAATCCGAAAACGGTAAGCGTTTATGCTTGGATAATTGACAAGCATGACAAATAAAAGGTAATCGTATCTTATTACAAGAAATAAAATTATTCGAACAAAGAAACTCCATGACCGGTTGTCCTGGGTGTCCAAGCCGATTGTGCCAAAAATCAGAGTTTTTATTGGTAAGAAAGCAAGTAGTTGTGGAAGTGATGTTAGTGAGCGGGTAAAGAGCACTTGAGCTATTGTGATGACTCAGGATCGTGCCATTCGTGTAATCCTTCAAAGAAAAGCCATTGGGGTCAAACTCAATAGATGTATTGTTTTCAATAGAAATTGTCAAACATAAATCAGATTTTTAATGAAATTTGGATTGAACAAGACCGATTTCAAATGTAATGTGTAACACCCGGTTATTTTTAGAAGACTCGAACGAAGGAATTAAGTGAAGAAAAAGAAAGAAAAGCTATTTAACCCAAGTTGAGGGGTTAAAAGTGTCAAAAAGACAAAATGTTTGAAAAAGTTGGTGTAAAAGGTGATGGCCGCCCATGTTGTCTGCCTACATCTTTTCATTCGGATATTTCTAGAGAGAGAAAGTGAAGGAGAGCAGAATCTCTCGGGTTGAAGAAGAACAAAAAGAAAAGTACGAATTCAAGGTAAGAATTCATGTGTTTATGGTGTTCTTAACTGGTTTTATCCTCGGTTGTATGCTTATGTGTGTTTGTGTGTGTTCGGGTGTGTGTTTTGGTGGGTTTCTAGGGGTGAACTTGTAGCAAACGGGTTTGAAGGAAGTCTTACCAAAGAGGCTGCAAAGGTGAGTTCTAGAACACCTCTTTTACATGTTTTTAACTGCTTTGGGGCTGGAAATGCATGAATGTACATTTTTTATTTAGTGGGTATTGTACCCGTGTGTGTATGTGTATGACTCGAGTGGGGTGTGAATTTGGGCTATGTTTATGTTTTATGTTGTTATGACTATATTTCTAAGGCTTAGAATGTATGATTTAAGCTTAGAATAAGTTTGAGAATGATTGGAAAGCTGATTGTTCTTCCGCATTGACAAATGCGGAGGACCAGAAGTAATGCCGACAAGTTCTGATCTAGCGCATTGACAAATGCGGGAGAGTAGAGGAAATGCGGAAGACAGTTTTTGTTCATCCGCATTACCCAATGCGGATGAACCATATGCGGATAACAGTTTTTGTTCATCCCATTACCCAATGCGGATGAACCATATGCGGATAACAGTTTTTGTTCATCCGCATTACCCAATGCGGATGAACCATATGCGGATAACAGTTTTTGTTCATCCGCATTACCCAATGCGGATGAACCGCATGCGGATAACAGTTTTGTTCATCCGCATTACCCAATGCGGATGAACCACATACTAATGCGGATGACCCTCCGAGTCTAACTCATCCGCATTTGCTAATGCGGATGAGCAGGAGGAAATGCGGATGAAGACAGTTTATTTTTCTGATTTTCGGAGAAATGGGTAGATGTAGGCCTTGACTTGAGAGGTTCCCGGGGGTTCATGTAAGTTGACTTTCGAGGTCATAGATGATGATGTATGATTGATGTATGATGGTATGTATGATGCTTGTTATGCATGTATGATGGTGCCTTGTACGGTGATGTTTGTATGTTCTTGTTGATGTTCCTTATTATGATTGATTATTTCCCGTGGCTTTACGTTGAATGTTAATGAATGAAATGAAAAGTATTATGTAACGTAAAGTGAAAGATAAAGAAAAGAGGAACATAATGATAGAATGCATGCATTAATGAAAGAGAACGTAAAGAAAGTCTTGCAAGCCTTGTATGTTGATTCACGCCCAATGAAGGATGTTAGTTCAACGATATGTGGGCTAGCTACCCGAGAAGGATGCACACCGGGGTCCGTCTTTATGATCGACCATCTGTATACAACCTTTGTCGCTTACCCTAGGTACTGTGTCCAGGCCACCAGGCGCCATGACTGGGGGTCTATGATAGACCTCGGCCTAGTACCCGCTTTACGCATGACGGTGAGGTATAGCACATGACAATGATACACCTGAATATACCCTAGGTACTGTGGTCAGGCCACCGGGCCCCATGACTGGGGTCTATGATAGACCTCGACCCAGTACCCGCTTTATGCATGACGGTGGGGTAAAGTTCATGGTTTGGTATGGAATGTAAAGAAGTAAAGATGAACGTACGAATGAAAGTAACTTGTGAAGTGAATGAAAGTGAATGATAATGACGTACGATGAATGAACGGAAGTTAGCGAACGAATGATGAAGATAATAATGATATTATCTATGTGTATGTATAGTGCATGATCACGTACGATTGTAAAGAACGGTTTTAAACGAAAGATAAAGTATGTTTTATTATAAAACTAGAACTCACTCAGCAACGCTGACTTTTATGTGTTTCCAGTTGGCAGGTAATGTTGCTGAGGATGGCATTGGGCGGCTACTCGCTCATTTTGGATGGCATCCATATTTATAATGCTTTTGTGATGTAATGCAACAAGTATTTTGATAATGATGTATTATTTTGCAAAAGCTTTTATGATGAAATGGAATGTTGTTTTAATGTTTTCGCTGCGATGTTTCTTCAAGTTAATGAAATTATATGTTTTATGTGTAATGATTTACCAGCTGTAAGCGTCCCGGGAACGGGGCCTTACATAATGGTCTAGAGGGTGTTGGAATGGTGGATGATTATGATCCAAGAACCAGAACTTGATTGCTATTTCCCACAAATATTGACTCTTTAGGTGAATACAAAGAAAAAGTATTGAGTTTACCTGGATCGTTTGTGATGTAGACGGCACTCGTGTCAAAATACCATTGAGCATCTTGACCTACTGAATCCATAGCCAAAGCTTGAACTGCCTCGGGTAATTTAATGGGCTAAAGCGGGTTGGTTTTTACTATATGGGTCTGGGCTTTGGGCTTTGGCCTTTGGACCAGTAGAGGATGTTGCATTCAATTGATTATATGGGGGCCTTGGTTTCCAATTTTGAGACCACCCTTGTGTTGTGTATGGACAAACTGGAGGAGCCCAATAAGAAGGTGTGGCCCAAGACTGAACAGGAGGTCATGAGGATCCCACATATTTCTATTTCGCCTGAGTTTGGTCATATGTGGAATGGTGTAAAGCTGGAGATGTAACCATGGCTGCTACAATAGGGGTAGATGAAACATTGTCCCGAGCAGTAATATGCCAAGCCTCCGACTGGAGTTGATCATAAGCATTTTCCCACGACGGGAGTGTTTGATTGAGAATTATTCCAACGACGTCATACTCACGGGGTAAACCCTGAACAAGATAAAGAACATGTTGAGTGTTATTAATCGGGCAGTCAATGGCTGTGAGTTGATCGGTGAGTTCTCGAATCCATTGATAATAAACCTCAAGAGAAGGCATGGCAGAGAGGGTGAGGTTAGTAAGTTCATTTTGAAGTGCCATTGTCCGAGAACATTTATTGTTAAGAAACAAGTTTTTGACTTGTTCCCAAGCTTGAAAAGTAGTAGAATTGCCATCCAAAACCCAAACAAGCAAGTCATCGGAAATAGTTCCGTAGATCCATCGCAATATGAGAGCATCAATCTTCTTCCACATCGGGTATTCGACGACTGTTTTATTAGTGTATGGCCCCGTTCCCGGGACGCTTACAGCTGGTAAATCATTGCACATAAAACATACATTTTCATTTATCTTACATAAATATTGCAGCAGAAACATTAAAAAATGACATCTCATTTCATCATAAAAACTTTTGCAAAATAATACATCGTTAATCAGTTACAAAATACATTGTTGCATTACATCACAAAAGCATTATATAAATGGATGCCATCCCAAAAGAGCTGAGTAGCCGCCCCGTGCCATCCTCAGCAATCATTACCTGCCAACTGGAAACACATCAAAGTCAGCGTTGCTGAGTGAGTTCTAGTTTTATAATAAAACATACTTTTCTTTCGTTAAAACCGTTCTTTACATTTACGCGTTCATACATCATACGTACACATAGATAATATCATTATTATCTTCATTATTCGTTCTTACATTCATTACATCTTTTCCTTTCATCAACACCATGAACTTTACCCTTCATGCTCATGGTACTCGGCCTAAGCCTATCATAGACCTTCATTTATGGTGTCCAGCACCTCTGGCCACAGTACCTAAGATAAAGTTCAGGTATACCATTGTCATATGCTATGCCCTTCATGCTCATGGTACTGGACTTAAGCCTATCATAGACCTTCATTCACGGTGCCCAGCACCTCTGGTCACAGTACCTAAGGCAAGCAACAATGGTTCCATACAAATGGTCAATCACAAAGAAAGACCCCAATGTGCATCCTCCCGGGGTAGCGAACCCGCACATCGTTGGGCTAACACCTTTTAATGGCGTGTCCCGACATACAAGGCTTGCAAGACTTTCTTTACTTTCATCATTCATTAATGCATGCATTCTTACTTCATGTTCCTCTTTCATTATCTTTCGCTTTACGTTACATACTACCCTCATTTCATTCATTAACATAACACGTAAAGCCACAGGAAAGATAAACATACATCATAATAAGGAACATAACATACACAGTCATCATCATCATACAGGGCGACATCATACATACATAACATGCATAATCATGCAACATCATCATCATCATGCCCAACATACTCTCTAAGGCCTCAACAGTCATCTTACATGAACTTACGGGAACTTTCACGTCAAAACTTACATCTGCACTTTCACCCGAAAGTCAATACATAAACTACACTTTCCTCGGGTACACCAGCCCTACTTGGGCGTATGGGCACCCTTCAGTCGCATGGCCTCCAGGCGACTGAACATCATGCGATTGAACCAATGCGGATGAACACCTATGCGAATGAACATCCAATCGTGCGAATGAAACTAATGCGAATGGACTCCATGCGGATGAGTCCCATGCGAATGGACCTAATGCGGATGAAACTAATACGAATGGGCATTTATGCGACTGGGCTCTCAGTCATGCGAATGAACCCTCAGTCGTGCGAATGAACCTTAATCGTGCGAATGAACCTTAATCGTGCGAATGAACCCTCAATCGCACCTCAATCGGCCGTATGGCCTCCATTCGGTCGCATAGCCCTAGCTTGTGCAGAATGCAGTTCATCCCGAACCCAATCAGCCATTTTCGACCTCTAGCTCATCTAAACCCATTCTAAGCCCAAATCAACCATCCTAAACCTTAGGAATGCATACCACAACACCATTCAAGCACACACAAGCTCAAAAGCAAGACCCAAACGACTCATACACATACCCACACATACACAAACGGGTCAAACACAAACACACACCAAAACCCGATTTTCAGATGTGTTCCAGCCCCAAATCATTCAAAAACATGTAAAAGAGGGGTCCTAGAACTCACACAAACGACCACAACGAGAAGAGCTTCGATTTGACCCGCTACTCGACGATTTTCGAGCTTGAATCTACCCGAACCAACCTTTTTCTCTCATTTTCTCTTCTTTCTCTCTTCTCCTCTTTTGTTTGCTGAAAATGTGAGTGTGGGGAGAGGGTAATGGCTGCCCTCTTTCTTAAAATATCACCACATACCCAACTTTCTCTCGTTGGCGAGTTTGGTCCCTCGACTTTGGACTTTATTTCTTTTTTTCTTCTTTCGTCGGCTTCAAAATAAATAAATAGCCGGGTGTTACAAGTCCACCCCCCTTAAATAGGTTTCATCCCCGAAACCTGTTATTCCTCGAACAACGTGGGTAATGCTGTCTCATTTCTTCTTCAGTCTCCCACGTTGACTCGGATCCTTTCCTGTGCTTCCACTGTACACGCACAAGAGGAACCACTTTATTTCTCAGCCTTTTCTCATTTCGATCGATGATTGCCACTGGTTGCTCCATATAATTGAGCCGTTCGTCTACTTCGATATCCTCCAGTGGAACAATCATGTCTTCATCTGCCAAGCACTTTCTCAGATGAGATACATGGAATGTCGGGTGAATTCCACTTAACTCATCTGGTAACTCCAGTCTATAGGCCACTTCTCCTACTCGAGCAATTATTCGGAAAGGGCCTATGTACCTTGGGCTTAACTTGCCCCGCTTTCGGAAACGAATGATACCCTTCCAAGGTGAGACCTTCAGCATGAACTCAATCGGTCTGCGTCGTCTATCAGCATACGACTTCTGTCTATCTTTGGCTGCCTTCATGAAAGCCTTGATCTTTTCGAGCTTCTCAGTCATAGCCTCGATTACCTCGACGCTCCCTAGCTCTTTCTGACCAATATCACCCCAACAGACGGGCGTTCTGCATCTCCTACCGTATAGCATCTCATAAGGTGGCATACCAATGCTGGCATGATAACTGTTGTTGTATGAGAATTCAGCTAACGGTAAGTGGTCATCCCAACTTCCCCTAAAATCGATAACACATGCCTGAAGCATGTCCTCCAATGTCTGAATGGTCCTCTCTGACTGACCATCAGTCTGGGGATGGTAAGTCGTGCTGATGTGTAACCTCGTCCCCATAGTATCGTGGAATTTCTTCCAAAATTTGGATGTAAACCGGGTGTCACGATCAGACACAATAGACACCGGCACACCATGACGAGTTACAATTTCCTTAATAAACAGATCAGCCAACCTCTCAGATGAATATGTCTCGTGGATCGGTAGGAAGTGAGCACTCTTCGTCAACCGGTCAACAATCACCCATATAGCATCATACCCTTTCGGGGTACGCGGCAGCTTCGTAATAAAATCCATGGTGATGTGCTCCCACTTCCATTCCGGTATATCCAAAGGTTGGATCTTTCCATACGGCTTCTCATGCTCGGCCTTCACCTGTAGACAAGTAAGGCATTTACTCACATACTCCACTACGTCACGTTTCATACCCGGCCACCAATAATCCTTCTTCATGTCTTGATACATCTTTGTGGCCCCTGGATGAATGGAGTATCGAGTCTTGTGAGCTTCATCCAAAATCTTCACCCGTAGATCCCCAAAACGAGGAATCCACACCCGTCCAAATCGGGTTTTAACACCAAGTGTGTTTTCACCCAATTCCCCAACCAGACCTCTCATTCTCTCCGAGTTAAGATGATCTTCTTTCGATGCCTCATCTTCAAACTCTTTGACTTGCTTCATCACGTCAGAGGTCATGATTAGTTGATACGCTTTCACCCGAATCGGCTCGGGCCTCTCTTTTCGGCTAAGGGCATCAGCCACCATGTTGGTTTTCCCCGGATGGTAATGGATCTCACAATCATAGTCCTGTATAAGCTCCAACCATCGTCTCTGCCTCATGTTCAGATCTTTCTGCTCGAAGAAGTACTTCAAGCTCTTGTGGTCAGTGAAAATGGTGCACTTCGTCCCGTAAAGATAGTGCCTCCAAATCTTTAGTGCAAAGACCACGGCTGCGAGCTCCAAGTCATGAGTAGGATAATTGATCTCATGAACCTTCAACTGCCGGGATGCATAGGCTATAACCTTCCCTCTCTGCATTAACACGCACCCCAACCCCGAGTAGAAAGCATCAGAATAAACCACCAGATCTTCACTTCCATCGGGTAATGACAGAACAGGAGCTTGAGTCAACCTCGCCTTCAATTTCTCGAACGCCTTCTCTTGAGCTTGACCCCATACAAACTTTACGTCCTTTCGGGTCAACCTAGTCAGCGGAGAAGCGATCTTAGAGAAGTCTTGGATAAATCTTCTGTAGTAGCCCGCCAAACCCAAGAAACTGCGAATCTCGGATGGCGTCTTTGGAGACTTCCATTGCATCACTGCCTCCACCTTTGTCGGGTCCACCATAATCCCGTCGAGATTCACCACATGACCCAAGAACTTAACCTCGCGCAACCAAAATGCACACTTGGAGAACTTAGCGTACAACTTCTCCTTTCGCAACGTCTCCAAAACCTCCCGAATGTGACCGGCATGCTCCTCCTCATTCCTTGAATAAATCAGGATATCATCAATAAACACGATCACTGATTTATCCAACATCGGCCGACACACTCGATTCATCAAATCCATAAAAGCAGCTGGCGCATTAGTCAAACCAAAAGACATGACAAGAAACTCGTAGTGACCATAACGCGTGCGAAAAGCTGTTTTAGGGATGTCTTGCTCCTTCACCTTCAACTGATGGTAACCAGATTGAAGATCTATCCTTGAAAACCAACTGGCACCTTGAAGCTGATCGAATAAATCATCTATTCTTGGTAAGGGGTATCGGTTCTTCACCGTCAACTTGTTCAGCTCACGGTAGTCAATACACATCACGGTAGTCAATACCCATCCTCATACTATCATCTTTCTTCTTCACAAACAGGACCGGAGCACCCCAAGGAGAGATACTCGGTCTGATGAACCCCTTATCAAGCAACTCTTGCAACTGCTCCATCAATTCCTTCATCTCCGTCGGAGCCAACCGATACGGTGCCTTGGCAACGGGTTGGGCACCCGGTACCAGATCAATCTGAAACTCGATCTCTCTGTCAGGTGGCACTCCTGGTAAGTCTTCTGGGAACACGTCTGGAAAGTCACACACAACCGGTACATCAGACAGTTGTGGTGAAGGCATATCCACATCCTTTACATAAGCCAAGTAGGCGCTACATCCACGCCTCATACACTTTCCCGCCACCGCCATTGAGATTACTCTCGGGATCGTCTGACCCGATCTCCATAAACAGTTACCAAACTTCCGTCAGGCGCTGTCAAACGAATCATCTTCTTGCGACACACAATGTTCGCCTCGGAGTCCGCCAACCAATCCATCCCAAGAACCAAATCGAAACCACCTAAGGTCAACACAAACGGTCTAACTGGAAACTTATGACCTTCTAGCTCCACATCACAGTTCTCTATCATCTCAGAAATCCTGGTAGACTTACCTATGGCAGTTTCTACATCAAAGGGCGCATCAACACGTCTACCACTAACAGGCAGCTTAGCACAGAAAGCAGCAGAAATAAAACTTTTACTGGCACCCGAATCAAATAACACAGAAGCTAAAGTTTGGTTCACCAGAAACGTACCGGACACAACATCAGGGTCCGTCCTAGCTTCCTCCTGTGTCATGGTGAATGCCCTGGCGCTCGCCCTCGGTCCTTCACTCCCCGTCTTCTTCGCCCCAGAGCCCTCCGCCCTCGGCTTCTTACAATTCTTACTTATGTGACCCTCTTCACCACAGTTAAAGCACCGGACCGTACGACAGTCCCTTGCCATGTGCCCCGCCTTCCCACATTTAAAGCACAAGTTCGACCCAAACCTATATTCCCCACTATGCTCTCTCCTACACCTACCACACTTCTTCGTACCTGCACCCGACGCGACCACACGGCGGTCGTCCACCCTTGCCTTCTTGTTACCCGTCGAGGCACCACCCCGATCAAACCTCTTCCCATTCCAGTTTCTATCACCTCCACCCTTCCGGCTACCTTCAGCCACCACCACTACAGCCCTTTCGTCATATAACCTCCCTGCCAAATCCACCGTCGACCTAAACGTGCTCGGTCGGGCGGCGATCATATGCCTGCAAATGTCCGCTGGCAAACCCTGAATGTACCTTTTAATCTTCCGTGACAGAGGCGTCACCTGATCCGGCACCAGACGTGCCATCTCGTTGAACTTTGTGGTGTACTGTTGGTGGGTCATGGTTCCCGCCTCCAGTTGCAAGAACTCCCTTTCGACCTTGTCCATTTCCCGGTGAGGACAAAACTCCTCAATCACCAACTTTTTCAGCTCCGACCATCTCATCCTCCCAATTGCCCTGCTACCCTCGGCTTGGACTATATTGTCCCACGAGCACAGAGCCGAGTCCACAAAAGAGTGGGCAGCAAACTTTACTTTTTGGTCCTCCCGGCACTCGCTGATATTCAATACAGCTTCCATTTCTCTCACCCACCGGTGAGCAGCAGCAGTAGTGCCGTTTCCATCAAAAGTAAGGGGCTTGCATCGTTGTAATGCCCCATAATTACAGCCTCGTGTCACCTCCTGCACGGGCTCTTCTTCCTCCTCCTCTTCTTCATCATCCGAGAGAACCGTTTCAGGCTCCGGTTGCTCCCGTCCTCCCGAGGACCTATTTCTCTCTTTCCTTTCCCCTTCCCGTACTGCCTTGATAACTTCACTCACTACAGACGGTAAGATCGTCTGCATGACCTGATGAACTTCTTCAACAACATCCTCTTTTACTGAGGCTCTCAAATTGGCGCTCTCGTCGCCACCCTCCGGATGAGGGTCTCTGGTTCTTCAGGAACCACCTTTTCCATTCTGGGTCTTCCTCTCTTGGGTCGCGGCTCAGCACCAAGCCCATCACGACCACCTCCACGAGAGGCTTTTGAAGATCTACCACCGGCCATTCACACGCACACTAAAAGATTCAAACACCAACACGGTCATTCAAGGGAACAGCTCAGTTTATGTCAAGTATAGTAAGTCCCTAATTACAGTGGCCAGTTGTGATTAGCCACTTACTTTACTCTTCACACTCCGAGCATACCTATCTTGACTACATCCATATTTAAATCTACAAACAACACATAACCACATACCAAGCGCACAAAATACCGGTTAACTTTACGAAAATACCTGATGGCACGCAGCTACTCAGATTGGCATCCCTTCCCTTTCCGTCCCATTCTCAGTTTAAGTTAAGGTTTATTTTGAAAATTTACCCATTTCACTTAAACTTTGGCTCTGATACTAACTTGTAAGGCCCCGTTCCCGGGACGCTTACAGCTGGTAAATCATTGCACATAAAACATACATTTTCATTTATCTTACATAAATATTGCAGCGGAAACATTCAAAAATGACATCTCATTTCATCATAAAAACTTTTGCAAAATAATACATCGTTAATCAGTTACAAAATACATTGTTGCATTACATCACAAAAGCATTATATAAATGGATGCCATCCCAAAAGAGCTGAGTAGCCGCCCCGTGCCATCCTCAGCAATCATTACCTGCCAACTGGAAACACATCAAAGTCAGCGTTGCTGAGTGAGTTCTAGTTTTATAATAAAACATACTTTTCTTTCGTTAAAACCGTTCTTTACATTTATGTGTTCATACATCATACGTACACATAGATAATATCATTATTATCTTCATTATTCGTTCTTACATTCATTACATCTTTTCCTTTCATCAACACCATGAACTTTACCCTTCATGCTCATGGTACTGGGCCTAAGCCTATCATAGACCTTCATTCACGGTGTCCAGCACCTCTGGCCACAGTACCTAAGATAAAGTTAGGTATACCATTGTCATGTGCTATGCCCTTCATGCTCATGGTACTGGACTTAAGCCTATCATAGACCTTCATTCACGGTGCCCAGCACCTCTGGTCACAGTACCTAAGGCAAGCAACAATGGTTCCATACAAATGGTCAATCACAAAGAAAGACCCCAATGTGCATCCTCCCGGGGTAGCGAACCCGCACATCGTTGGGCTAACACCTTTTAATGGCGTGTTCCGACGTACAAGGCTTGCAATACTTTCTTTACTTTCATCATGCACTAATGCATGCATTCTTACTTCATGTTCCTCTTTCATTATCTTTCGCTTTACGTTACATACTACCCTCATTTCATTCATTAACATAACACGTAAAGCCACAGGAAAGATAAACATACATCATAATAAGAAACATAACATACACAGTCATCATCATCATACAGGGCGACATCATACATACATAACATGCATAATCATGCAACATCATCATCATCATGCCCAACATACTCTCTAAGGCCTCAACATTCATCTTACATGAACTTACGGGAACTTTCACGTCAAAACTTACATCTGCACTTTCCCCCGAAAGTCAATACATAAACTACACTTTCCTCGGGTACACCAGCCCTACTTGGGCGTATGGGCACCCTTCAGTCGCATGGCCTCCAGGCGACTGAACATCATGCGATTGAACCAATGCGGATGAACACCTATGCGAATGAACATCCAATCGTGCGAATGAAACTAATGCGAATGGACTCCATGCGGATGAGTCCCATGCGAATGGACCTAATGCGGATGAAACTAATGCGAATGGGCATTTATGCAACTGGGCTCTCAGTCGTGCGAATGAACCCTCAGTCGTGCGAATGAACCCTCAGTCGTGCGAATGAACCTCAATCGTGCGAATGAACCCTCAATCGCACCTCAATCGGCCGTATGGCCTCCATTCGGTCGCATAGCCCTAGCTGGTGCAGAATGCAGTTCATCCCGAACCCAATCTGCCATTTTCGACCTCCAAGCTCATCTCAACCCATTCTAAGCCCAAATCAACCATCCTAAACCTTAGGAATGCATACCACAACACCATTCAAGCACACACAAGCTCAAAAGCAAGACCCAAACGACTCATACACATACCCACACATACACAAACGGGTCAAACACAAACACACACCAAAACCCGATTTTCAGATGTGTTCCAGCCCTAAATCATTCAAAAACGTGTAAAAGAGGGGTCCTAGTACTCACACAAACGACCACAACAAGAAGAGCTTCGATTTGACCCGCTACTCGACGATTTTCGAGCTTGAATCTACCCGAACCAACCTTTTTCTCTCCTTTTCTCTTCTTTCTCTCTTCTCCTCTTTTGTTTGCTGAAAATATGAGTGTGGGGAGAGGGTAATGGCTGCCCTCTCCCTTCAAATATCACCACATACCCAACTTTCTCTCGTTGGCGAGTTTGGTCCCTCGACTTTGGACTTTATTTCTTTTTTTCTTCTTTCGTCGGCTTCAAAATAAATAAATAGCCGGGTGTTACAATTAGGGGCTGGCGAACCATTGATGTGATCAAGCACATCATACCCCATGGCATGTAGCCGGAAAAGTTTGACCCATGATGTATACGAAACTTTAACGTCATCTAGAATACGAACCTTGTGTTGTATGTTAGTGACAGTGTAGGCGGGATGAAGGGTTTGAGGTTTGAGGTCGCCTTTGGCACCGGTGGCAGAGGACTGGGTTTCGGATGTAGCAATGTGAGAAAAAAATGATGAAGATGACCATGAAAGTAAAAGTGAAGGATTTGGATGAACTAGGGTGATACCATGGAAGTTTGAAATTCTCCTTGGGTCACCTATGATTACAACTTAATAAATAAATACAAAATCACGAGCCATTATAGCTATAAACAAAAGAACTATAAATGGAAAATACAATCACTACCAACTAACTAATATATACGAAATATACACCAATAATTATAAAGATATAATTATTGGTTAACACTATTGGTAACCTCTTTAATTCCATATTCTAAAGCCTTAGGCTCAGAAGTAAAAGAAGTAGAATTAACTTTTACAGTCTTATTCCAATTCTAATTATGTTGTTGGATTATGCTTAGAGCTTCCTTATGAATTCTTCGTAACAAATAAGTCTCTAGCAAGCTCTTAGGTCTCAATAACCTCATTAGATAACCAATTTCAGGTTTAACAACCCTTAGAAACAAACTAATAGCATACTCATCACAAATTGAAACCTTAGTTAGTGCAAGAACAACTTCTTTACACAAATTCTCCAACGTACCTTATTGTCCAAATGCAGTTAATGCACCCTGATATGGTCTATATTATACATCTTTTATATAAATATTCTTCTCACTTTTAAATATTTTTTGCACTAGTTTTATAAAGAAATTACTTCTAATTGGTTCATATCTAAATTTTAAATATTTTAAGAGACTATGAGCACAAAAGGATGAATTTTTACGAAGCTTGAGACCGACAAATGTTTAAAATTGATTAAATAAAAATAAGTTTTATATTTTAAACATTAAACAAAAGATAACATGATAATATATATCCACGTGAGGTCTTAAAAATTTCCATCCAGTTAATTGTATTTTGTTTTGATCATTTGTAGAATTGAAAAGATGGCAACAAAACCATATGATCTTTTATTTCCAATTAACTTAATGGAGGAATAAAATAGTCCACGTGAACAAAGAAGAAAAAATAGTTTAGATGGCCATGGTTGAAAGTCAAAGCCCACGATGAAAAATTAAATCAACCTGCTTTAAACCCTACATTGTTATCATATAAAAGAACATACGACGACAAGCAAAAAAAGAGATATACGTACGGGAGAAAAAGAAAAAAAAGGTTTTTCCTTTTGGATCAAACTTGGAGTTTTGAGCACGTGTAAAGATCAATTTTAAAGCGAAGAACAAGATTTGAAGATATATGATTTATTCAAGCATAAATAATGATCTGGTTTTAATTTTGTTCTTGATTATTTTTTTTGTTTAGTCAATTCATTTGTTTATGCTTCTAAAGTTTAAATCTTTATTATTGTTGTTGATGTTTTTTGAACGTTATGAGTAGCTAACTTTTTAATACTACCTAGTTTGGGTTGAAAATTAATATGTTTCGACTAAATATTTGGTTTTGATTTCGAATATTCGTTTATTAATCTTAGAACTTGATTATTTTCTCAACTAAATATGAACTCATGTATTGTTTTATACTTAAAAGTTATTTTCATGCTCGTGTATGTTTGATCTTGATTGATTGCGTGACATCTAGATTAGATTTGCATGTTAAAATTAACTATTTTGTGTTTTTAATTTTAAACATTTATTAGAGATGATCTTAGGAGTATTGGTTATGATTTTAATAGTATTTACAATGTGCTATCTTATCTAGAACCTAACAGTGATAGATATAGGTTTAGATTTCGCTAGAGCGTATTTTGCCTTTCACTCGTGGTGCTAGTATTTTAGGGTATTTAATTAGATTGAGTTAAGTTTAGGGTTAGAAAATATAATCTTAAAGATAATATGGTAGAAAACCTAAGGACGATCTTCCATTAGCCATTTTGATAAACCTATCATGTGCTTTACACGTGTCTTTGGTTATTTTAGGGAGTAGTAACATACCTAGTTAACCCTAGATTATTGGAGATAGTCATATGAGTCATTTCTTTTATGTCATCACATGTTAGTTGGATCCTGCCTAGGTAGTTATTTCACATATTTGATCGTATTTACGTTTCCAAGTTTGAATTCTTAATTTGTTTATTTTATCCGTCGTGTTTAGATCAATTAAATTTAGTTAAATTGTTTATTAATATTAATTACTCTAATTAATTGAATTAATTAGTTTATAAGTCGATAGATGTTTAGTAACAAAAGCCGTTAAACGTGTCTCTAGGGTTCGATATCTGGACTTACCTAAACTTTACTATATCACGACCGATACACTTGCCGTTTGTGTGAAGTTTAGTTGGAAATTTTTATTTTTTAAAGTTAATTTGTAAAAAAAACATTTTTATAATATATATATATATATATATATATATATATATATATATATATATATATATATATATATATATATATATATATATATGCGCATTCACACATCACACCCATAGCATCGTCACCCTAACACTAATGCAAAACAAGTAGAAATGAATCCCTATGTGATTTAACAAAAGATAGATGCCAAAGCAAAACAATGTATTTAAGATGCATTATAGCATACCTGAGTTTTAGCCGAGCATCATCAATGGCGATGAAATGCTCTACTCGACATAGTCATCCTTTCACATTCGTCCCATTGAACTTAGGAAGCTCCATCTTGGTCAACCGAAGAGTGCTACGAAATTGAGAATCACTTGACTCTCCATAGAATGCTCCATTATTTACATCATTCACATGCAATTGATTTGCCGTTAAAGATTGCGAATTCTATAGCCATTTGCACCTTTATCGGTTCTATACAAGAATCTTAGCCATAGATGTCTGCAATGCCACCTTAATCCCTCTACTCTAATAAAAGGGTAATTGGGGTTGCCACATGGCATGTTTCTAATACCTTAGTTGCCACTTGGCAACTTTCTGAGGCCTTAATTTCTAATATTCCCGCCCATGTGAATTTGACAAAATTATAACACGCGGATTTAATTAAGGATCCATATAACCCGACCCATTCATATTCGCTCTCTCAATCTAACACAAACCCTAATCTTAATTACTCTTAGCGACCTCTACCCAATCTTCCGAAGCAATTCTCCCAATCGCCACTGAATCTTCATCCTGTTCAACATGATTCGGTAATGTTTCTTCTATCGCCTTAGATCTTATGGTTAATCGATGTTTATTTGCTTCGTCATTGCCTGTTCGTTGTTCGATGTTGGTTATTTGCACACCTCCGTCAACCTTTTCTTAGCCGCATTCATGCTTTTTTTTGGTAGATTTTCAAGTCTTCATTGCTCCCAATTTTGAGATCTAGGGCTTCTTGTCTGATAGTCCTAATCGTATATAGGATTCTTGGTTCCTATTGAGGTTTGTCTTCAACAACTAGACTCCATGTTCTTATGTTCGATTTTAACTTCCTTATACGATAAAGTGAAGAATAGGAATGCGTATACTCCAATTTAATTTGTTTGAGATTAAAGTATTCATGAAATAAGATTACCTTTCGTTATTTAAAATATTATCTTCGATGTATTGACTAAATTTTATACTCTTATTACACAGGTACTCATTAGCTTCAAGATATATTAGAATATCTTTGAGGACCCATTAACTAAATGCAGGGAACTTGAACACATCCTAATATTATACATGTCTATGAATGGCATGTGCACTATCACAGCTCTGCTAGGACATGTACTAAGTATGAGTTTATTTCAAGACTGTTATTTTTTGAGATCTCTAAAAGTTGTAAAAGAATCCATTAATTAATAAAATCTAATTTTTAAACTTTGTAGTAACCAAGAATAGTGTTGGCAACAATCTATGATATATAGCATTATGGGGGAGTGCAGGTAAATTTTGATTTATAGACAAGAGAGATGTTTCATGTGTATATTTTACTTACACATACTTATGATATCATCTTCCTCATTTCCTATGTTTTAGTGGCTTCATACCTGATTATCACACTATATTAAATTAACATCATCTCCCTGTGATAGCTATTAAGTATCTTATACATATTTTTTGCAAGGTAACAGTCTCACAAGATTAAAAAAATATTTTTTGAAGTCCAATAATTGGTATTTATGTATTGTTTAATTAGGTTAGGCTTTTTGCAGTTGATTGTGTGTTATTATCATCCTACTTTGTACGTATATAGAATGATAGGGTCACTGATTAACATATATGTTTAATATCAGATTTCACTTATTTTTCAAATAGTTTTTGGCTTTACTGCTGGGAGAACTCATGTATCATAACATGTAGAAACAACATCAGATATACAGCTAGATTTGTTGAAATAATTAAAGGTTGGTTCGATGACATCTAAGGTCCTCTGTTCATTTCTCAGGTTGCTGTCAATTTGTCACCAATCATGATGGTTACTATGTTGTTTGTACTGCTCATATAACATCTGCGTCACATTTTAGATTACTTGATTGTGATGCTTATAATTTGGTGGTCTCAGGTATGTTTTTTTCTCATTAGTTTAGATTAGTCAACAACTATTTTAATGGTTAAGCAAATGTCAACTTCAATATATGATAAGATATGACAACCTAGGCTTTTTGTACGGGAGGGGGATGCACGTAAGCACATTTCACTTTTAATTACAGTTTAATTTTTTTGTATTTAAAGTTGGATAAAATATTTGTCCTTTCTTTAGAATTTTATTATGCTTTATTTTATTTACATGGCATGATATTTTATTTATTATGAGAATTCAGTTGGCTCAAGAATCTGCATGGAAGGTAACAAAAACTATGTTGAAGAACAAATGAGTTGGTGCCTTTTTAAAATGTTTGTTTTTTTTCCTGGTTAATGTTTGTATTGTCTTTCTTGACTAAAATAATTTGACTTTTAGGTTGTAATGTTTATTTAAATAACCATTTCCCTACTACAATTTTGACACTTCATGACGTGGATCATTGGAAATGTGAAACTTTTGTGATATAGAATGATTTAAGTTGATTGATTTTGGTTGTGTCTTTGTTGATCAGATAATTGTTGTGGATGATCTGATGCTTAGATTGTAAGATCAAAGATGTTGTTTTCTATCCTACTATGATACAACACAAGCTCATTGGATCTATGAATCATATTACGATATAGCACATTTCCAAAATGCTACAATGTCCTAAAATTTCAGTTATTGTTGGTTGCTACTTTTGACAGTCAAAAGTAGCATATGTGATTAGGGGAATTTCAGTTAAGGCTTATACATTTTAGTGGTTTTGCTACTTTGATTTATGTCATATTTTTTTAATACTCATAATATTAGTTTAATTCGTAATATTTTCCCAAAAACTGATAATATCTTATGGAAGTTCTGAATTATTTGTAGAACTGTAAAAGCCTCTGTTATTTTGTACCAAGCTTGATGTTTAAGTTTTCTCATCAATGATGTTCTATTAATTTTTTCCTTTCCATTATTTATTATTATTCGCCATATTTTTAGTATGACATTCGTCATTCATTTAATGATGTATAAAGGGTATCATATTGGGTAGGGCCTATCTGTTGTATTGCTTAGGCAAGCTACTACCCATGTATAATAGATTAATCTAATTTCCCATGTATTTAATAATGTGAGTTTTTATTTACTTAATGTGATTCAATCAAACAAAGCACTTGAGAAAAATAATAGAAAACACCTGCCTTTGTACTAGAAAACTCTATATGGGCAAACAACTTGAGTAATTGGAGCTTCTTTGGAAAGTCATGATAATCTGGCATTGATTCGTATGCAAGCTGATGCAAAATTGCATGCTGCTTAAGCTGTAACTACACAAATACATATCATGCACTATATAGGATAACAAAGGTATATTGGCTTTTTGGAAATGTGCAGGTCCCACAGTCTTTAGGGCTATGGCATTGAACATGGGAATGCTTGCTTCTTATGATCAATGTGTGGATTTATTTAAAATACTCTTGGCTTTGGTGAGTCAACGGTAATCTTAGGTAAGATTTTAAGCTTCATAGTTCTAATTTGGGTAGATTACACACAATACAAGTTAAACTTTTTAATGATTTTAACATTATGTTGCATCTCATTATCATTTTAGCAAAATTCATTTTAAAAAACTTATGAAATATCATTTTGAGTTTTTCACTTGAGCATTTTTTTTTCACATGGCATGGCATCAAATGGTGTTATATCAACATATTACATGTAAATTCAGTTCTAATGAGAATGTTTGCTAAAAATGATAATAGTTATAAGTGTATTTTTTATTTTATGCATCATTTTTATATTAGGTTGAAAAAGTTTAAAATTTTCATTTCAATTCAAAGTAGTTTGACATTCTAATTTAACTTTTTAAATAACTAAAACATTTGAATATCAATTATTATAATCAAAATTCACTTATTACTTTAAATTACCGTAGAAAACAATTTATGGCAATCTTGTGGGCCTAAATAAGTTCTATAAGATCTGTGACGATTCGTGGTATAAATTGAGCCATTTTTGTTTGTGATTTTCTTTTTGCTTTTGTACGTGCCACTTTTGTATCAGGGTACTTCATTGCATTAAATTAAATATATTGTAGTTGAATTTGATTTGTAGTATGTAAACATTGTATCATCCTGGTTAGCTAAAAAGGATAATATAATCATACATTATGCATTACCACTTATAAATTAATAGATTGACGTATCTTACATTAAAAAATCTCGAGCTTAATTGATTCACCAATGAAGTTTTTATATTTTCTAGGGTTTTGATTATAGTGGTTTTATGATTTTTCAAGATCGAGAGCATTTAGGTCTGCAGCTTTCGATAATTACAAATACATATATAGATTTTCACTTCATCAACCCGTGTAATGCACGAGTTACTAAAGCTAGTTGACTATAATTCAGTAAGATTTGTGCACGTTGTACTCTCTTGTCTCAGTAGTGGCTTCGGCTTCGTGCTCATGCACCCTTTGCTCCATTTTCTAATTCAAGTTTTGATTGCACATCATGACTCCAATTGATTACACTAATCTACAATTGTCAACTACGATCAATAACTACTGAGGAATGAGCAGCTCTGATACCTCTTAATACGATAAAGAAAAAGAATCATAGAAAAGAAGTTCGACCAATAAGTTGTTCATTTCATTAATTTATCGAATATAGTAGGGTACTTAACTAACTAACTAACTAACATAATGTTAGTTAGACGATTGCAATTCGGCTATGTGACTATGTTGTTTTACATTTGCAACTCTAACTATCTTATCATAATTACAAGTTTAACTCCTAAGCCATTGTAATGTGAAAGATCGCAAACAAAAGAGATGATTGATTTATAAGTAATGACTTGCCTTTAATATTACCAATGTGAGAAGATAACTCAACTCTACAGTTAAGTTTGCTTGAGTTGATAGTAATCCTATGATAGATGGTCTCCTGAGAAGTTTTTATTAGAACAACTAAAAACAATTTTTTGATCCTAGGAAATTAAACGGACAATATTAATGGTATGAGAAGGTAGAATTTTACACACATAAATTGGATTAATGTGCAAATTTCATAGAAATATAAACAAACCAACACGACTTCATAGCATATGTCTATATTAAAAAAATCCATTTTAATGATTAGAATATAACCATTACACTCACGGTGGACCTACCTATTAAAAAATAGGGTTAAATGTCCTCATTGTTTTTTAAACTACTAACTAGTATTTTACCGGCGCGTTGTGACGCTCGAATAAATTTTATATCAAAACACAGTTGGAATTAAGAACAATGTAACAATTTATTCGGAATATAGAAGACAATTAGGATGTTTTTAAAACAACTAAAAATATATTATACTTGGACCATGAATTTTGACAGCACGTTGCGAGGTTGGTTTTATATGAAATTTAAATCGGAACATACGTAAAGATAATCAATTCACAATAGTATGTTCGTAATTTTCAGAAAATACAATTTTGTTATGAAAAAATAATAACATATTATATTTGACCCATATTGATTTCAAACGAAACTTACACCTAAACATACAATTTTATTGTGAAAAAATAATAAAAAAATATTAACTTTTCAGTCCAAAAATTAGGAAATACATGAGTTGATGAGTTGCATAAAGTTAAAAAAATCATATCACTTTATGCTTTATGAGAGTGTATTAAGGCTTTAAGCGTTTAAAGTTCAACTTTTAAAGTATATTATTACTACAATACAAAATACAATTACAATAAACCTTGTAATACCGATTTATGAAGAAAGACCATAACACATGTGATATAACCCCCTTTCATATTACAAGTTTTAATAACACAACCGAATAACTTGGCTTTTTCTCATTTACATTAAATCCATTTTTCACCTTTACCAAAACCCTCCCATTGGTTTCCCCTCTTTTTCAGAAACCCTAGTCATTGCGTTTCTCTTTCAACTTTCAAGAACTCGATTCAGGATCTTATAGGCGATTTTGAAGGTCTCCATCGCTGCTAGCAGGCTGTTTGAGCTCTGAAGAATTAAAGCCTTCAAGGTAATTTGCCATCATATCTTTGAACAATCTCTTATGATTTGTACTATATGATTTTGATTTTGATTTTGATTTTGATTTTGAATGTGAATGTGATTTTGATTTTGATTTTGATTTTGAATGTGAATGTGATTTTGAATTTGATTTGGATTTTGATTTTGATTTTGATTTTCATTTGGATTTTGATTTTGTTTTTTATTTTGATTTTGATTTCGATTTCGATTTTGATTTTGAATGTGATTTGGATTTGGATTTTGATTTTGAATGTGTTGTGTTTGAATTGTTGATCATACCTTCGGCGTATAGTTGCAAATTCAATGCCCCCTCTTAAACAGTATTTTTGTAATCTTCCCAACTAATCACATTTCTGATACTCCTAAACATTAACTAAAGACTTCGAAATTCAGTTATTAATATACAGATAACCATCTGAACTAGCGAGCAGAAAGGTATTATGATCAACACATACATGAATCCCTTATGGCCTTAGTTACTTAATTTGGTTTACAAATTGTTTTGGTTCTGTGTGAATGAATCCCTTATGTGTTTATCTGATTTAGTTAATTAGTTATTGTCAAAACTTGAAATGTAAGAGAACAAGGACTGTTTAGTTGTGAAAAGAGAGCCATCAAACCTGATTTGATAATTTTGATCCGATCTTTAGTGATAAAAACCTGATCGACCTGAAAATTCTGACGTCAAGTTGTTACAAATTTTAGCACCTAAAATAAGTGACCATGGTGGAAAAAAATTCGTGGTTATTGGCTTTTGGTTTGTGTTCTGTTATCACTAGGGTAGAATTTGTGATTTACTTTTAGCAGCTGGTTATTACTTCTGAAATTTGATTGTTTGTGTGATTATATAGATGATTCTTCCATGTTGATTAATTGATAGAGATAGCAAAAGTAAATATTTGGGTATTTTTTTGTGGTCGAAAGTAGATTTGTTGATAAGAATGAACGAGTTTGAAATAGATAACTCGATTAATGTTTATAAGTACTTCATTCATTTAAATCTTGGTTCATAATTGGTATAAAGCCACCTTAACATGATTATTTCAAATGGATTTCGACTTCAGAAACCATTGAAAATTGAAATTGACCTAACACCCTAAATGAAGCAAGGGTGCAGGTCTGGCCGTTTTGAGATTTATATGGTTTCTTACACGATTAGGTTTTGGTAGGTTGGTGTTTTGACAGGACGACCAAGGGTTTGAAATTTAGAACTGAGAGTTTAGCCTTATTTATTTATTTTTTGATATGCAATTATGTATATGTATTATATTATTGAACCATTTTTTATTGTTGTAAAGTTTCAAATACAGACCAAGAATTTAGAAAAAAATAGACTCAAACCACCAAAACCAAAATGTTATGCCACAAATCGGCTAAAATCGGCTGGTCCACTGACCACCCAACCTTGCTGGTTTGATCTGTCGTTTTTCGAAACCATAGTTAGTGGTTCAACCTTTAATTCTGTCAAAACCAGCCAACATGTGAACATCCCTAGTTAGTTAGCAGCAAGTCCAGGGGCTGTGGATCAATGTAAGTTTCAATTTGTTTTCAAGAAAATCATTAATGTTAAGTTTATCACATAGGTAACTTTTTAAGTGTTTCTGCATTATCCATTATATACCAATTGTTATAGTATAGTGCAGATAAAAGATATCACATATGATGTTTTGATAAACGTCTGGCCCAAATGTTACAGATTATTTGGGGTCTTCTTGATTACGAGAATGGCTGCTACTTCAGAAACCTTGAAATCGGACCAGCATAAAGTGGTAGAAGATGACTGGACGGTTGTTTTGCCACGTCGCAAGAATCAGAAAAGAAAACTTCCTAAGCTTAAATCTGCAAAACAACAGCGAGAACAAACACATTGGACTCCTACTGATATCGAAACGACCCCAGAAAGAGAACTAAAGTTAATGCAGAAGATGCAAATCTGCATTGAAAAACTTGAGAAATCTGAATTCTTTACTGTTTTTCTTAATCAGATCCATACTCCTGAAGCTTCCGACCTTTTTGGTAAGATTACTGGATCGGAAAACAAATTAAACATGGTGATATACGGTATTGGTAGCATTGAATCCCATGAATCGCCTCGTTTGCAGCTTAGCCTTGCAATCCTTATGAAAAGAAAACTTGATTGGATCGGAGAAATAGAAGTTTTTGATCCAATCATTTCATTGACCGAGTCAAAGGCCTTGGAGGAGCTCGGGTGTCATGTTCTTTCCATTAACGAACACGGCATGAGAAAAGTTGTCAACCCGATTCTCTTTTTCATGCCACATTGTGAAGCTGAGCTATATAATAATCTTCTAAAGACCAACTGGAGACATGACAGCTTAAACAAAATTATAATATTTGGCAACAGCTTTAAGAAATATGAGCAATACATATCTGTGTTCCGGGAATCAGCCTTGGATGAATCGAGGTCGCATTTACTTGCCATACGACCATTCACCAGAGAGTTTGAAATATCTATGGTCTCATATGATTATTTCAGAGCGTTTCAATGTTCAAGTTGGATTTTTTTTAATGTTGACCCTGATACGAACCTGCAACTGCTATGTGATGCAAGATAGTACAAAGCATGACTTTATGAGGAACGCTATGGATACAGGAAAAAGAGAGGGACATTAGTAATCAAACTTGAGATCTCTCATTCCCTGATAGTTTATCTCTTTTGTTCCCTGGTTTGAATCTTGTTTTTGTTTTTGATTTTATAGATTTGATTATGACATGCACATGATAACTAGTTATGAAATTTTACAAATCCATGGATAGATAACTTTGCTGTTTGGTTTTTTTATATTTTTTGAAATCATGATTAGGTTATAGCTTACCCATCAGCATCTGCATTCACTGTCTTTCTCTAAATTATAAGAAAATGTTTAGGGTTTTCTTTCATTTGAATGCTTCATATGTGGAAGTGGTTTACAGGAGCAACAATGACTATATTAACAGATTCACTGTAGATCCTTAAAGCACCTACATCTCTCACTTCTTCCCCAACCTACCCTCCCATTCCCTCGCAAAGCAGCAACCATCATCTCTGAAATTGGTGATCTGTTCTTGAAGCTGAACTTGAAGGCTTCGACAGAGATGAAACCAGTCATTGAAGGCCTGTGTTCTCCGATCGAATCATTTCATGGAGATCGTTGTTGTCATGCCTTGTTGATCTAAATTAGGTGATAAGTATCCACATTAATTTAATCACTTTTTTTGTACTCAGTTACTGATTCATTGAATCATCACAAGCAAGTGTGTTTTGATTATGATTGATTTCTTGTTCTTTTTGAACTCTATTCATTGGCATAATAAATCTAATACCTCTAATAAACCAAGGTTTATTGAGGACATGTGTCCAATTTCCGTGTCCCTATTTCTACTTTTCCCGCCCATTTCATTACTTGATCCGCCTGCTTCATTCTTGCAACCTCAATCTGGTCAAAATTCCTGATCATCATTTGTCAATCTCTTTATATTTGGCAATGATTTTAGCAGCCTTCCAATTAGGCAACCCTAAATATCTTCTTTCCACTCCATTTTTAATTGTTGCTTCAGATCAATGAACTTCTTCGTTTCTCATTCACTGTCTTGACATCACATCCTCAATCGTATTCTCTGTTCAATGGCACACAGGTATGACTTATGATTTACTTACCTTCTTCATCTTTACATTTGATGGGTCATTAGTTGTTTCATCATTCAATAAGGAAAATCCATCGGTGTTCAGTATGCTTTTGTCTTCGTTTTTTATGATTGATAAAAAAAAGGTTTGGAACATGGGTATGTGGAATTTGGTTATTTCGAGTCTAAGCATCATTAGATTATTATATATGTTTCATTTTTTGTTTGGAATTTGAGATGTTCTTGAATTAATTATGCATATGATTAGTTTTACTGATATGGGCAGTTTGAATTTGATGAAATAGCTTTTAAATAAATGATCAAATCTCCTTACAATTTATAATCGTAAATCAAAATGTCAAAACATTAAGACAAATCATAAAAGGAAGCAAGAACAGAGTAGTGAAGATCAATTATGTGGTTTAATACTTGTTTATTGAACCTTTATTTGGTATATGAGTATATCCCTAAACTTTTAAGCTATTTCTAAAAACTCGTGATGTTTTGCCTGAGTTTGGATTCAACCTTTGTTGGTATGCCCCTAAACTTTTTAAGCTATTTCTAAAAACTCAAGTGATGTTTTGCCTGATTTTGGACCCAACCTTTGTTTGGTATATACCTAAACTTTTAAGCTATTTCGAATATTTTATTTAGTTACATTGAAAGTTAGATTACTTTGCTCATTACGTAGGAGGATTCATGCTGCAAGTCACAGTGTTCACTTTCAAAACACAATCCATAGACTCTGTTGATTACTAAACAAAACTTTTAGAAACTTATAAGTGTAAACATAGAAAACTTCAAATCCCGTAGTCAAAGTTTCTGGTAAATAACTACTTTAAAAATGTCTTTTATGTAGACACAACTACATGGAGGCATGGAGCTTGAATAGATTGTCAGATGCATAGCACATGTATTATTGTGAATCATCCTATCATCTCTACTAAGTGGTGATGATTGAAGGTTAGCAATTATCTGTGTAATATAAATGATAGCTCATTCATGCTTAAATATGTGACAAAAGGTTTCACTTTCTCTTATCATCTTCACTAGCTGCACTCACAGCATGAGTATGCCAACATGTACAATGATCAAAATTTCTGTTTTTGGCATGTATTTTGTACAAAAAAAAAATTTCACTCAACATTCATGTGCTTTCTTCATTTTTAAACTAGATTTTGGTTAAAAACGGTCTTTGATTTGGGTTTCTTCTTGCTCTTTTGATGGTTGTATGACTCTTCAATGATAACATAAACGTTTGCTTCATTTTTATTAAAAATACTATTCAAAACATGATTTTTGAAGCATCATGGTCTTTTATTTAATAGTTTGTAAACAAATGCACATTAGAAATCTTATAAAGATCGAAAGGCTGGATAGAAGTTTCTTTTATAAAAATAAAGGATTATAAGAATGTTTATAAGATAAAACTACTTACATATGAAGATTTACGGTTGAAAAGATGTTGAAATATGTTTATAATTAAATGTTAGAAATACGAAAGGTGCATTTATGTTAATTATCATTATTTGCAATTGGATCGTTATAAACTTATCAAAGGTTTTACAAGTGTGAAACCACATGCTTTCTTAAATATATTTATATGGTTGATTAATTTTTACATAGTTGTTAGACAAAAAATATATATATAATGGATTCAAAGTTAATTTTGCAGAGTTTTCAGGCTTCAATTGTTCACTTGAAGCTAAAAAGCTCTTAGTAATCCACAAAATCAAAATGTTGTATGTTCAATTTAAGTCTTCCAAACTTGGAATTAGATAACCTTTTTATATATGTTTCTAATCAATGCAGATAACAGTTACGTCGAGGGTGGATATTGGAGGATATTGAGCGGCCAACAGATATAGTCGAGATGTATTATGTAGCTGATATGGAAACAGGTTTATTCGAGAGTAATTTCCCTAAAACCTTATCCATTGAAGGTAATGAATTAAATATGTATGTAAGATATGGTTGGAATTTGAATGATTTTATGTGCCTACTAGGGTACTTGTATCTTCTAACGGATGTGATATATTGGGAGTTTTGGTGCCATGGTTATATGTTGGCATATGCTTCTCTTCTTTTTGTTGGTAAGCTACAAGTTTTAAGAATATAAATTCTGTACTTCTTTCGAATGCTATCTCTATCGGTGACTTATGATTTTATTTTGGTTTATTATGGCATGTTGATTCAGAAAAGACGACCATACTTTGAAAACAAAAGGTGATCCAAAAATATGGTATGGGATACCGGAAAGCCATGCTATTGCATTGGAGGATGCAATGAGGAAACATCTACCTGAGTAATTTAAGAAACAACTAGATTTACTCCATTCACTGCCTCATTGGTAAGCAATTAATTCTTTGTTTTACACATGTGACCCGTCGTTCATAAATTTGGTGCATGAGTTAGAAATTGACAAAAACATATATGGCAAAATAGAGAGATAAAATGGTTTGGGTAATGGTTCAAAATGGGTAACTTTTCAATAATAATGTAATTTTTAAAATAAAATAATGTTGAAGGTTTATATCACTTCAATAATAATGTAATTTTTATAATAAATACAGTGTTATCTAATACACTTTGTATGACTTTTGACCCAATTTGTTAGAAATAACAATCAGATCAGAATGCAAAGTGCAGCAGCAAAGCTACTGTGTCGGCCCGCTTCTTATTATTATTTGAGAATAGAAAATGAAAACAAAGCAGAATTTTCTGAATGCTAAACACTGGAAGTCTCTAGCTTATTTAAAGGCTAAACACAACCTAATTACAGCAAAAACACAGCTGTAGTAAATACAAAAAAAAAACTCTTTCTAAAATGAAAAACGCGTTATTCCAAAAATAGAAGATCTTCCAGCCATAATTTATATAATCCGGAATTAAATAATAATCACCCCCTTAATTCCGGTCTTCACTTCAGTAAAACTTTTACTTTATGACAGAACAGGTCCTCGACTCGTAACACTTTCACTTGGGCTTCCAGAATCAAAAGAAAAGTTCTCTGAGTGTGCAGGACTGCTCATGAATGATGGGCTTTCTGGTCCGGCTCCAACTGGGCTGTTAGGCCCATTCTTCGAGCTTAGTGGGCTGGAAGAAATCCCTGGGCTGGCAGCTTCCTGCTGGCTTTCTACAGATTGACTGCTCAGGTGATTGAGCCCATTTACAGGGCCCAATTCAACTGAAAAATCAGTCCATCCAGAGCTGCCATCTCTAACTTCTGCTAGATAATTTTTTCAGTCCCATTTTCGTCTTTCTTCAAACTTGACATCACGACTTATAACAAGCTTTATTCTATCCACATCGTACATTCGATATGCTTTTGATTCGGGTTCAACTCCCAGGTGCACCATTGGAATGTTTCTGATGTCTAGTTTCTTCAACTGATTAGGAGGGACTTTGACATGGCCAACACACCCGAATATCCTCAGGTGGTCAACTCTTGGTTTTCGTCCTGTTAAAGCTTCATAAGGCGTCTGGTCCTTCAAAGCTTTTGTGGGCAGTCTGTTTAGAACATAGACTGAATGTCGAGCCGCCTCAGCCCAGAAACTTTGGGGAACCTGCATAGCATTCAAGAGACTTCTGGTTGTGCTAATAACAGTTTGATTTCTCCGCTCCACAACTCCGTTTTGTTGTGGAGTATATGGAGCGGTCAACTGTCTAACTATTCCCTCTTGTTCACAAAATAAATTAAAGTTTTGTGAAGTAAACTCCCCCATGATCAGTTCTAAGTACTTTAATTTTTGTCCTTAATTCATTTTCAGCAGTGGCCTTAAACTTCTTGAACTGCTCAAAAGTTTCATCTTTCGATTTGAGCATATAAGCCCACATATATCTGCTGCAATCATCAACGATTAGTAAAACATACCTGTTTCCAGCTTGGGTAGTAGGTGTGATGGGCCCACACAGGTCTGCATAGATCTGCTCCAAGGGTCGTAATGCTCTAAAGGTTGTGTGACCTGGAAACGAGTGTTTAGAATGCTTCCAGGCAAGACAAGCTTCACACAATTGTGTGGGATGGCTTATATGTGGGATACCTTCAACCATCTCTTTTGTTGACATCTGCTTAAGGGTATCAAAGTTGGCATTGTTAGACACAATTGGCACAAGAATTGAGTAGAAAACAGCTAGAAAAAGTGCTGAAGTAGTCAGCACAGATTAATCTTTATTAAATAAGACTGGAAGGGAAAACTGATACGAAAACTTCAAAGCCCCTATCTCTATTTATAATAGAAACAGGACATGGAAATAAACTACAGACCAAAATAAAACTCCTATCTTATGGAAGGTAATAAAGACTCAAATCAAGCACAAAATAAACCCAAATCAGCAGCTATAACTTGCTGTCAAAATACAGCTGTAGCTAGCTGCTACAGATTCAAAAGAATCCGGAATTATCCAACATTCACCCCCTTAATTCCGATCTTTACTTCCGACAGGTCTTCAACTCCTAACACTTCTCTCATGTCAATAAATTTGACTCTGGGCAAAGCCTTGGTCAAAATATCAGCTTTCTGCTCTTTCCCAGCTATATACTCGATAGTCACCAAGCCGTTTTCAACACACTCACGAATAAAGTGATAGCGTGTATTGATATGTTTGCTACGCCCATGAAAAACAGGATTTTTAATCAGTAAGATAGCAGACTGGTTATCCACACATAGCTTTATGGCTTCCACATTTTTTCCAGTTATTTCTTCAAGTAAACCCTTTAGCCAGACTGCTTGGCAAGCTGTAGCAGTTGCAGCCATAAATTCAGCCTCACATGAGGACAAGGCAACAGTATTTTGCTTCTGGCTGCACCACGTTATTGGTCCACCCCCATAATAAAACACCATATCTGTTGTGCTTCTTCCGTCGACCAAATCAGTTGAGTGTGAGCTGTCACTGTAACCAATCAGCTCTGCATCTCGAGTATTACGGTAGTATATGCCATAGTTTACCGTACCTTTCACATATCTCAACACATGCTTAATTGCTAGCATGTGTGTAGCTTTTGGTGATTCCATAAACCGCTGGCTACTCCAACCGCGTAGCAAATATCTGGTCTCGTGTGCGTTAAGTATCGAAGACACCCAAT
>CM046044.1:53715866-53735866 GCA_025215565.1 Flaveria ramosissima
CAAGCAAATCTCCAAGACCCACACACAATCTATTACCAAGTATATATACAACACATTAAAAATTGTGGTTGATGAATTGGCAATTCTAGGCAAAAAGATGGACCATGAAGATGTTGTTTTGAACGGGCTCGATCAATCCACTTATAAACCCATTTTGGATGCTATTCATGCTAGAGATAACCCAATCTCGTTTGATGAATTACACGAAAAACTTATCAACCATGAACTTTTTTTGGCCCAAACGACTTAATAATCTTTCGTCATGGTCACTTCAAATACACCCACTGCCAATTGGTTTTCAATAGTGGGGCCTCCCACCATGTCACAAACGACTTAAACAATCTTTCTCTCCGTGCACCATATGACGAGACTGAAGAACTTGTAAGCGGTGACGGTTCGTGTTTACGAATTACTCATATTGGTCTTGTTATCATTCACACTCCACACACTCCTTTAATTCTTAAAAATGTTTTATGTGTTCCATCGTTATCTCGCAATATAATCTTTATATCTCGTTTATGTCATGAGAATAATTTTCTAATTGAGTTTTATTCCTTTGTCTTTGTTATTAAGGATCGGGCATCACAAAAACCACTGCTCCAGGGCACAGCCATACAAGGAATGAATGAGCTGCGTTGTTTCCCGCCTTCCGTTTATGCTTTGCAACGAACCAACTCCACAACATGGCATCATCGACTAGGTCACCCAAATAACTAAATTTTCAATATTTTGTTGTCTTTTATTTCTTTCGATTCAAAGTTCAATGACATTTGTAACACTTGTCTCACTAATAAAAGTTCACCGGTTGAATCTTTTGATCATTACAAATTTTATATTACTTTTGTAGATCATTACACTAAATATATTTGGCTCTACCCACTAAAATGTAATTCTAATTTCCTTTCCATATTCATCCACTTATAAAAATTGGTTGAAAACGATTTCAAAGGAAAATTAAACAATTATTTTCCAACAACGGCGGTGAATACATAAAACTCACTTCTCACTTGACTTCTTGTGGCATCTCTCAACTTTACATCACCACCTTACACTCCTGAACATAACGGCTATGCCGACAGACGTCATCGACATATTGTCGAAACAGGTTTAGCCCTCCTCTCTCATGCCAAATTACCCGTCATTTTTTGGCCATTCGCTTTCACCACCACCACCTATCTAATAAATAGATTACCAACACCCACTCTTCAAAACTATTCACCGTTCCCACTATACAATCCTCCTCCTCCTCCTCATCTTTTGCTTCCCCAACAAAATCATCGACTCCTACATAAAACCAGACCACCATTGCCAACTCAGCCTCCTCCTCCAAATCAATCACTCGTCCAAAACCCAAACCAAATTCCAGATACCCTAACTTTCAGTACCAACTTTATGCCAATACTCCTCCTCTCCAAAGAACCATCCACAATTGTTCTTTCCATAATGGTCTATTCGACAACTTGATATCAACAATGCTTTCTTACAAGGTACACTTGATGAGAATATTTATATGGCACAACCTCCAGGCTTTATTCATCCTTCCTTTCCCAATCATGTTTGCAAACTCCACAAAGCAAATTATGGTAGTGCTTGGTATGATGAACTAAAATCATACCTTATTTCTCAAGGTTTTAAACCAACTATTTATGATTCATCACTCTTCATTCAAACTGTTACTCTTCTCGCATCTTCATTCTCGTTTACGTCGATGACATTATCATCACCGATCCCTCTCCAACCGTTCTAAAAAGATTCATCCATCTTCTTTCAACCAAGTTCGCTCTTAACGACCTTGGTATTGTTTCGTACTTCCTTGGTGTGGAAGTTATTCCCCACCCTCATGGTATTCTCCTTTCCCAAACAAAATATATTTCAGATATACTTCACAAGGCCAAAATGAGTGAATGTAAACCGATTTCAACACCGGTTACATGTTCCAAACATCTCACAATACATGGTGCCACCCCCCCCCCCCCAACTGAATATTGCACACTAGTAGGTGCTTTACTATACCTCTCACTTACTAGACCGGATATATCATTTACCATTAACCACTTGTCCCAATTCATGCCCGCCCCAACATTACTTCATTGGGCAGCTTTAAAACGTTTATTATGTTACTTAAAAGGAACCATGCATCATTACTTCGTCAAAACTCTCCTCTCACTCTCAACACCTTCACCGATGTCGATTGGGCGGATAGAAGCACCACAAGTTATGTCGTGTATCTAGGGTCAAATCCTATCTCTTGGAGCTCAAAACGACGAAGTACACTAGCAAGAAGCTAGCTCCACCGAAGCAGAATTTCGCGCCGTGACAGCCACCACAACCGAAGTGCAATGGTTGCAATCTCTCCTCACCAAACTTGGTTTTAATTCCAACACTGCTCCAACTATTTATTGTGATAATTTAAGTTCCATGACATATTCCACTAACTCGGTTTTCCATTCTCATATGAAACACTTGGCATTAGAATTTCACTTTGTTAGAGAAAAGGTACAAGCTGGTTCTCTACGAGTTAAACACATTGCAGGTGATGACTAGCTCGCAGACGTTCTTACTAAACCTCTTTTCAAACCTCGGTTCAATTTATTATTATCCAAGATTGGTCTTATCCCAACAACGTCCATCTTGTGGGGGCATATTAGATAATAATTCCACCACTCACTTTATCTATAATTTAAATTCAAATTTTGTATCTACAATAGTAAAACAGTTTGTTGTAAAATCCATATAGTTCTTCTGCAATTTCTCATTCAAAACTTGTATATGTACAGATCCATGTTATTGAAATTAATTAAGTTTTGATTTTTGCATCTTCTCAGAACATTCATAGCAACAAATTAAGTATAAATGAAGTTGTTAAGGACGCATATTTGATTTTTCAGCCTGCATGAACACACTCATGCATCATTGCATGGTTATTTAGTGAGGTTATATCTATATATCACTTAGAAGTTTGCTTTAATGTTGAATATTAAACTTGTTGATCACATCTATGAGTGTTCTTTTTCATAATTTGTTATTTGTTTTGCTTAACAACTTTAATTTTAGTATGATCTAATTTGAATGTACTATTGTTAGAGATGTTTTATTCTCTGATTGAGTAGCCTATGGCTGCCTTATTAGTTACGTTTTAAATTGGGTCACAACCTAATTATTATACCAGCTACTATAATTAAAAAAGAACTAGAGAAATGGGGAGGGTTTGTTCACCATTGAGACTATTGTGACTTGTTAAATTTGTTTATGATGTTCTTGTTAAAATTAAGTTGTTTTATTCTCTAAACTGAGCACAACCCATATGGTTGTTGTTAATATATTTAAGTGAGTAATTTTTTTCTTTACCACTATGTATTTTCTAAACGGAAATTCTAATATTTGTATAAGTTATTGTTAGCTTTAACTATATGCATACTAATACAATAAATTTTATGGAGTGGTACAGGTAAAGCTCCATTGTGAAAGGAGTTTTGGAAGATCCTCGGTCGGATGGAGTTTATGTTTACGTTCAAGTATTATTATTACCTCCTCGAATGCCTAAACTTATATATAACCAGGTTTGATGGAGTCCTATAACTTTAGCTTTTATAAAAAAAATAATAATATTAGGCCCTATAATGTAGTAGGATTAATGAAGTACTTTTTGTATTAAATGTTTATAAATTGATCAAAGTAAATTGTTTAACTTATCTGGAGTATATTATAAAAGATAGAGAAGTGAACAAAAAAAGGTCGAGCTCATTTGTATCTTTTAAGTTATTCCAAGATGGAAAGAATTCTTGCACATCAAATTTGTGAGAAACGTATACTTGATAAAAGGGAAGTATCCCAAGAATTTATTAAAATAAAGGAAGGTTTTGGGTTAAAGTCCTGCATGTGATAAAAAAAAAATAAGGGTTTCAGGTTAGGTCTGAAGGTTTTCTCATCTAAGGTGAGTTTCCTAGTGAGAGTGGTTTCGAATTTCGTACTTGAGTAATGAATATAATCAAGTGGGTCAGCTAGTGATTAAGGACTATCCTATCCGTGTTGCAATCTCCATCCCAGCATAACGCGCTAGGAGCCTAGGAACATTACTAGTTACTGATATTTTGGAAATCCTCATGCCCAAAAGAATGAAATTTGTTGTGACCATTATAAGTACGACGAGTCTAGCATCACTTTTTTTGAAAATTTTTATACATAGAGATTTAGGTATGTGTTACTCGTATTAATTAGTATGTTTAACCTTTCAAGTTGTTAATACTTTTATAGAGTGAATGATTATTTTCCCTCCACGAGATTTGATCACATTTATCATTTTCATATAAAAAAGATCTTTTTGTATCTGACTTCTCAAGGTTTTAAAAAATTATTATTTTCATCCAAAAGTTGACTTCGTTAATTTAAAAAGTTAAACCGTCTATCATTAAAAAGGGTGATTATGTGATTTTACAAATAAAGATAAAATCCAAATTTATGTTAACGAATTGTTAAAAATCCATTCATGTGTTATTGTTTCATTCACGAAACCTTCATCGGACATTTCATCTTTTCATCTTCGAACCTTTTATCATGACTGAATCACAAGATTATCAGGTTCATCAGTGGGGGAGGCAGATGGACCTCGTTTTTCGTGGTGGTCGGGAACCCATTGCGAAGGGGTTGTATAATAGATATTATTACCTCTAGTCATCATCGTCCATGTATCTTGATTCAGATTATGGTTATGTAATTGAGGCATTTGGTTTTGTAGTTTAAAGTGTGATTTTGTCAATTTACACATTTAAAATTTTAAATTATTGGAGTTAACTTTTTAAGATGAAAATAACAATTTCTTAAAACCTTGGGAGACAGATAAAAAAAATCCTTTTTGAATGAAAACGGTAAATGTCACCAAATCATACAGAGAAAAATGACAATTCGCTCTACTTTTTAATAATATATATATATATATATATATATATATATATATATATATATATATATATATATATATATATATATATATATATATATATATATATATAAAGGGCAAAGTTTATAGTACAAAGTGATTAATTCGTGCGAAGTGTATGAAGTGATAACAACCATTGATATAAGCGATGAACGGTTCAGATTTAAGATGGAATAATCACGCAAAAGAATGTGCTTGGAGGGATATATTTGGAAATAGTCTACAATTGTTAGACTTTTTTCGATTTCCCCTTTTTCTTTTAAACGTGTATGATCTTTTTATATGACATAATCTTTTTTTTAATACAACATAAAATCGAGCATTTTATACTATTTAATATGAGTATAGTATTGATATACTTTTTTTAAAATCAACATTTTTTTAAAACATCTATGTGTAATGTGTATAACTTGCGTGATTATTAATTGCGTAATTATGAATGTAACTTGCATAATTATCATATAACTTGCGTAATTATAAATATAACTTGCGTGATTATTTTTTATAATGTGAGTGATTTTTCTTTGCGTAATAATAGATATAACTTGCGTAATTATAAATATAATTTGCGTAATAATGTACCTTTTATGCGTAATTGTAGCGCGAACGATACTACCCCTCAGCAGAAAACACGTGTCACCCTCTAGTGGCTTTCTTACGCTTCGCACAAAATTACATTTTATATAGTAACCGGCTCTGGTTAACTTGGAAGATGTTGGGATCGAATAACGACACTTTCAAGGTTCCCATCTTTTGTGAAGATACTTATGTAACATTAGGTAACTCATTTCCGCTAATCATATTTTTTATTTTAAAATAAAAAACTTGGCCAACTTTGTAAACACTTTAAAATATTAAAATAATGTTATAAATTTGTTTATATCCAAAATGTGGGTAAGAGTTTGGATTGGTTTCAAATTTAAGAGGTTTCTTTTGGTGTACAATAATAAATAACTGTTACTAATAGTTTGTCTCGAAATTGAACCGTAAACACCCTTAGTTTTATCAGCAGTATATTTGTTAACAGCGAAAACCCACAACACTAAGGTGCTGTTTGTTTTTTCTGCAGGAAAACGTCTGCAGTCTGCGGACCACATCTGCAGCAGAAGATGTGGACCAAACGTCTGCAGTCTGCAAGAAAAAGACTGTTTGTTTTTTTAAAATCTCCAGAATGCTTAAATATTTTGTAATTAAAGGAAACCTATTTTTTAAACTTAAAAAAACATTTTAACATTAATATATAAATAAAAGCCATACAAATACATTATAAACCACCTAGTTTCAATTCCGATACGTTCCACCACTATCCTTATTTTAAAGATAATATCACAAAAACGACCATGTATCATCTTCTACAATTCCGATACATTCCACCACTATCCCTATTCATCATCTCAATTGCAAACGGGTAATTTACAACACAACTTGGGAATCTGAAGAATTTGGTTCTTAGGAAGACTGTCATCCTTGATATCCATGTTTCTTACATCCAAAGCTGAAAACCCTCAAAATCATGAACAATTTGCTAACAAGATCATTTTACATCCAAAGCTGAAAACCCTCAACATCGTCTGATAACTGGGAACCACCATTCCAACTTAGAAGATTGAGCTTGACATCTTGGAGTGTAGGTCCAAAGTTCCCTTCTTGACTTCATAATCAGACTGATTTGTTCATTTGTAGTTGGTCGATGGGGGTGGTTGCAGGGTGGCAGGCGCAGGTGGGTGGTCGCAGGGAGGCGGGCGCAGGTGGGTGGTCGCAAGTGGGTGGTCGATGAAGGGCTACGGTGGTCGACGGGCGTGACGGTGGTTGCAGGGAGGTGGGCGCAGGTGGGTGGTCGCAAGTGGGTGGTCGATGGGGGTGGTTGCAGGGAGGCGGGCGCAGGTGGGTGGTCGCAAGTGGGTGGTCGATGGGGGTGGTTGCAGGGAGGCGGGCGCAGGTGGGTGGTCGCAAGTGGGTGGTCGATGAAGGGCTACGGTGGTCGACGGGCGTGACGGTGGTTGCAGGGAGGCGGGCGCAGGTGGGTGGTCGCAAGTGGGTGGTCGATGGGGGCTTAAGGTGGTCGATGGGGGCGACGGTGGTTCGGCCGGTGGGAGGAGATGGGGTGGTGGGAGACGGGCTGCAGTGAGGAGAGGAGATGAGTTGTGGGTTGAAGGGTTGAACACAAATGAGAAGAGAAATCTGAAAAGGTTGGGGGTAAAGAGGAGAAGAGGTTGAGAAGACCTGAGAAGTGGTAACACCACATCTTCTCCGTGCAGACGTCAAGAAGACGTTAACGTCTTCCAGAAAACAAGCACTCTGCGAAGTAAAAACCTCTTCCCGCGTCTGCGTGCGCGCAGATGAAGAGGTGGGGAAGAAGTTTTTTCAAAAAACAAACACCCCCTAATTCTTTCAGTGGCAACTCTTTATTAATAATAATTGACATTTCAATGGTTACTAGGAACTACTAATCGGTCATGTTCTTGTTGATGCACGCTTGGTGCGTACTATTTCTAGTGGTGCATGATTGTCATTGATTCTAGTTACCACTAACGATCAAGTTGCCATTTATGTTTTACTATTGATGAGCAGTTGTTATAGACTATAGTTGAACCTCATGTAACTTTCCAATAATGCAAACCATTTTTTGTACCCCGCGAGTTGCGATGACATTGTACTGTGAAGTGATAACGCGTCAACTAACAATTGACCCAACTTGTCTCCAAAATTATTTTCCGTGAAATCGTAAAGTAACTCGAACTTATACCGTTCAACGACAACGTATCATACATTTTCCCCCGGGCTACCTGGAACTACTTTGGTCATCACTCACAAACCGGGAAGCAAGATCTCAAACAGAGGTTTGCCCCTTATACCCTGCGTAAGGCAGTACTATCGAACCCTTCGGGTTCGTTAATGCCTGAAATCATAATGATCTCAAAGAAGTTTTACTATGATTGTATCTATGTATAATGTATATAAATTCACTTTTGTCTTTTAAGTAAATACATATATTCAAAATGGCATCGATCAGGAAATTATAGTTTTCAACTTTTGGCTGTGATTTGAGTTAGAGTTTGTGAGGACTTTCTTGTTGGTGATTTTAGTATTATCTGATAAATGGATTCACTTAAAACCAAACGTTTTTATGTTTTTATAATCGATCAACTTCGGTAATGAAAGATTAATTTAACTTGGTTATCGGAATGATGATTTCGGCTAATCAATTTAGTTAATGATCAGTTAACCACAGACTTTAGACGCGAGCAAAGAGTAAATTTATAGTATACTAATTTCTAATTTTTCTATACTTAAGGTGTTGTATCTTATGTTTAAGATGTTTTATAAAAAAATAATATTTCACTTTTAACCCAAAATTATTCATCTTTTACAATTTGATCTTACAACTTTTTACATTACAACTTTAACCCAAAGTTTTTATCTTTTGTAAATTTTTGTTTTACGTTTCGTTCTGAATTTTGCAAGTTAACACAGCGCAACATCCATGTGTGGTTCAACATTTTTACGTTTCGCTATACGTTACATTCTAAATTTTGTGACTTAACACGACGCAACATGCGTGTATGGTTCAACGTTTTTATGTTTATTTTTACCCGTTCGACAGGTTTATCGCAATACGCGGGTTCTAGATCGACTTAGTTAAACTATTTTATGTTTTACGTTTTGGTCTAATTTCTCCGCATTAACACACCTCAACTTTAGTGTTTGTCGTCGCTGGTAGTGGTGCGACATTGGTGATTTGGCATAGTTATACGCTCCCACCGCAACGTAGGGGCTTAATGCTACTTGTAGAGATTTTTAGCAATTATTATAGACTTTTAGTTTATAAAAAAATAAAACGTAAATATTATGCTACTTGTAAAGATTATAACAAAAATTATTCGACATATATTACATTTTTTTGAAAGTAAAAATAACAAATATGGGTTTCAATGTAAGCAATGTTAACTCAGTTAGTTATATAATAGATTAGAAACTCATGTTTTATACGTGATGGAAAAATCTAATATGTTAAAACCTTTTATTATTAATTATAATAAATGAAACCATGTTAAAACCTTTTATTATTAAAAGTTTTACGGCCTACGGGGCAATGGTTGTTTTTTAGTGGGCCTGAAGCCCAACTCACAAAAAATAAATTAAATAGATGTTGGGCCTATCGATCGTGTTCATTTCGTGTTTGTTTTTCTAATCAGTCCATTATATGATTATAACTTATAAGTTGTACTCATGGGATTTTAAACAATTATTTTTGTTGAAATAATGTTTTTTTTTGTTTTTCCGAATAACTTAAACAAATTTCCTATAGTAATATAGTTGTATTTCGGTTTATATTTGTAAAAAAAAATATCAAACATATACTCTAGAGGATTTAAATACTTTGTTTGTCTCCCATTTCCTAAAATGTGATTTTGATTGGAGATTGACCTTGATAAAATTCAAATTAAGAATAAGAACAAATATAAATAGTTAGATATAAGTGTAGGTAAAAATAAAGAATCACAGTGAGATATGATGATTAATTCAAATGTAACCAATTTTGAAAGACAATACATACATATAAGTGTATACTTTTTTAAATATATTATGCTATATTACATGATATAAATAGTTATTGTTAATATAATTTCATGGCGGATCCTAACTGCTTGATAGAACTCCAATCTACCAGATCAATCTCCTTTGCTCTTGGTTTGCACACACTTAAACAACACCAGTTAAGGCGACACAAAGAGGAAAGTTTTCATGTAACAACCCTCCGACGTGAGGATAAGTATACATTTTTGAGAACAAGATAAAGCAAAGGGTTAGAGAGAGAGAGAGAGAGAGAGAGAGAGAGAGAGAGAGAGAGAGAGAGAGAGAGAGAGAGAGTATTTGTGCATGAGGAGATCAATCCTACTTACCTTGTATTTATAGTGTTGAATGATGTATTTGAAAACGCCATGTATGATGATGAGAGTTGTCTCAAGAAATTTGTTACGTAATTATATCCTACTGTTCATGCAATTGGGTGTGTGTCACATCAATGGTTAGGATGGGTGATTATAGTAATTCTTTAGATATTTGACATGTGTCTATGCCCTATTCCCTTTATTACGAGTCAAGTATTATTCGTGGTCCTTGGATCCGGGTTTTTGAGTATCCTATATCTACAATTATATACAATATTTAAAAAAAAATTACCAGGCTTGTATTATTCTTAAAACATTGTAATTGATAAGATGTATATATAAAGTTTAAGTATAAAGCAATAATAATTGAAAAAATTTCCCTAAGAAGTTTTTTACAACAGTTTTTAGAGCTTCAAAATTGCAATAATAATACAATTAGTACAAAGACTTTATAGTTTTGGTATATGTTACAACTTACAAGGTTCATTTTAGATGGAATTATAGAAAAGAACTTTTATATTTGTAACTAATTTTATTTTTCAATCTTTATTTTTACTAATCACATTAGACAACATACATATATATGGTTTGTTTCATCTTTTGTGATTTGCTCTAATGATCGTTAATTTGCATCGTTAAAGTTAGTTTTATAAAAAAATATTGTTTCAAATGATTTAAATATCAAGAATAAACTCAATATCTAGACATTTAGAATGCAAGTCACATGAAGTTATTTAGGAAAATATGATCATTAAATTATTGAGATTGACAAGTAACCTCAAACAAATTATATATCACTTCTTTCTTTAAAGTTAGTTATATAAAAACTTATGTGTCATATGATTGAAGTATCAATAATAAACTAAAGAGTTAATTGCTTTTTTTTCATACTTATGGTTTCATAAAAGTTGTCATTTGAATTCAAAAGGTTAAATTTTATCATTTGCATACAAAGGTTTCACTAAAATTACCAATGAATTCATTCAACTACACCTAATTAATATCGTTAACTTTTTCTATTAATTTTCCTATATTAGAGGAATTTTAGTAAAAAAAAAACAAATTAAAAAAACACCAGCCATATGAGGGTTCTATACGTTTTGTCTCTTTTGGTAATCATCATTACAATTTGAATCCACTTATTACATAAAACAAAATATGATAACCATTTAAAAGTAACTTATTTTTAACTTTATAAAGCATACACCACAAAAAAAATATAAATAATAAAACAAGTCACGTGACATATGTAGTAATCATAACCATAAAACACAAATTATCATAATAATAAAAAACAATAAATAATATTACATTAACAATCCATAAATAATAATCATAAAACACCACTCATCATAACTATAGTTTAATGTTAAACCAAAAAATAAACCCTTCACTTGGAGCTGGTTCTTTGTTTTGTAATTGTTTTGATTAAATACCTCTAATATAAAAAAATTCATGGAAAAAGGTTAACAGTGTTAGTTGGATGTAGTCAAATGGATTCAAATGATCATTTTCTTAAAACATTTGGATGAAATAGTAAAATTTAAAATTTAAATTCAAATGACATATGAAACCACAATGATAAATAAGAAAATTTACTCTAATTAATGTATAAAAATTAGAATGCAAGGCATGTGAAGTTATTTAAATGCTTAATAGTTCTATAAAAATTTATTATATTACATGATTTCCATAGTCATATGATTATAGAAATAATCAAAATTACTTTATGTGGCAGGCATGCTAATTTTTATGTAGTAAGTTTATTATATCTTTTTTGAACGCCAAATTAAGTTTATTAATGACGTATACATCATACGATACAATCTTTTTTGTTTGAGGTGACCTTGCCACTCTCAATGTTATACCGATCAATTTTCTTAATACATCGATTTGTTTTAGGACTGTCTCGCCTGTAATTTTTTTTACACATATGCACTCATATGATAACCATGTGACCTAACTTAACGACACACATTAACAATTGTTAAGCTAAATGACAAAAGATGAAACAAACCATATAAATAAAGGTTGTTTAATGTAATTAGTAAATATAAAAATTAAAAAATGAAACTAATTACATAAATAAAGGTCTTTTTATGTAATTTATTCTTTATTTTACTATCATGCTTAAAATGATTGAACATACTCCAAACGAGTGGCCAAACATTCAGATAAATAACTTAAAAAACGGCCCCTTTATTTTGAACATTCCAATAATTTAAGTCTAAGACCATTACATTTATTGTATAGTATAACATTATATGAGACGTATAGGTGTGATCACGCATTGATATTATTAGGTTTATTATTCTTAAATACATAATTTATATCATGATTATAGTGAAACAAGATTACTTTGTTTGTGTTTTGATCCATAGGTGTTGAAGCTTAAAGGATAATAATTTGAGTCAAAAGAAGCAAAAGAATGAAGTGGAAGAACTGGATGTGCAATTACACGAAAGATAGAGTCAAATCAAGTCGATTAGACGCCACCGTATCCACCATCGTATCATACGCTGACCACTGTACCAGTCACCGTATCCTAAACAAAATCCAGTAAACAAGCTCTGTACAACTTCATACCCGGTATATGATACGCCGATAATTCAACAAACTTCTGGATTTTGGGGATTTTCAAGTTTATTTATACCAATTCAATCCAATTCGAATGGGAACTTCCCATACACGAAAATTGAATATTTAAGCTGATTTTTGGTGCTTTCAAGAATTAAAGATACAATAAAGATTATGTATGGCTAGTTCCTTCATGATTGCTTTCGGTTGTACAATTCTCGCTAAGTGAAATCATTGGTATGCTTTATTTTGGTTTTTGAATTGAACATCGAATTATTGAATGAAACATTATGTTTTGGTTGATTTCAAAGGGTTTGCCTTTACATAAAGTTGTGTGCTTGATTATCAGTTTTCGGTTTTCTTGCATCGTGGTCTCATTAAGAAAGATAGACAACATGATATGAGTAAATTTGTAATCTTATGAACGAATGATTCTTAAAAGGTTGTTCTTGGGTTATCACTTTAAATCAAAAGTTAAAATCTTGAAGTTAAGTTATTGCAAACCCTTGTTTAACCATACCGATTGTTGATTTTGCGAAATTGAAAACCCAGAAGTGATATTTTTCCATTAATTAGTAAATTCTTTTTCAAGTTCATTGCTTTTTGCACTTGTGTTATTCAATTCATCTAAAGTCCATTTATCTTGTAAACGATCTTACTTACGTTAATACAATAAATGTAGATAAGACCAGTCATTTAACATGTTTTTTATAAAGTCTTGACAACTAGAACAAGGTGACACCTTATATTCATTAACATTAAGGTGCTATTTCGTGTCCATGGTGGTGATATACTCTGACTTTATTTATTTCTCAAAACTTCATCAACATGATATGAGTAAATTTGTAATCTTATGAACGAATGATTCTTAAAAGGTTGTTCTTGGGTTATCACTTTATATCAAAAGTTAAAATCTTGAAGTTAAGTTATTGCAAACCCTTGTTTAACCATACCGATTGTTGATTTTGCGAAATTGAAAACCCAGAAGTGATATTTTTCCATTAATTAGTAAATTCTTTTTCAAGTTCATTGCTTTTTGCACTTGTGTTATTCAATTCATCTAAAGTCCATTTATCTTGTAAACGATCTTACTTACGTTAATACAATAAATGTAGATAAGACCAGTCATTTAACATGTTTTTTATAAAGTCTTGACAACTAGAACAAGGTGACACCTTATATTCATTAACATTAAGGTGCTATTTCGTGTCCATGGTGGTGATATACTCTGACTTTATTTATTTCTCAAAACTTCATCGGTTTTGATTCGCCATGTCAACTATAGGTGAAACATAGTATTATACGTCACGTATATGTCCTATACGTATAGTTATGTATATTGAATAGATTTTTCTAACCTAATATTATAATCTAAGCCTTTTGAGACTGTAATCATTGTATGCTACTTGTTGTTTTCCTAATTATAAGTTACCATTTTTTTTAGTTCTCGTCGGTAGGATTATGTAAACTAATTTTTAAAATGATTTATTCGTCTGACTTATACGTAGTTGTTATAGAAGACGCTATACCATATAACACTTATTGGAAACTCTAGACTATCAACTTGGATATTTTTGGTGGAATATCAAATATTTAATTCAAAACGGTATAGTAGGTGTTACTCGTTCAATATTTTAGTTTAATATTATAATGGGATATAAAATGAGTGGAATGGATTTGGAGAATATATAGGTGGGATATATTTATTGTTCAGATTTATATTTTATTAGTATCTTATGGTAGCTATATGATTTTATCTACGAGTTATTTAAATTTTAGTTTTAAGGGAAAAAAATGCAGTATACGTTTAAATGGTTCCTAACTTTCACCAACCTAAATAATATAGAAAGAAACAAGTAGACTGAAATCAAACAAAAAGTAAGCACCTTAAACATCAGGCCCGGGTCAAATAGCATGACGGGTTAAAACAAATTCGGGTTAGATGAGTTTTAAAATGTGTTCGGACAAAAATAGGTTCTTTATGGAATAGATTATTTAAAACGAGAAGTATCAAAATGAGTTTACCTGCTAGATTGACTTTTATGACTGCTAATGGTGATGGTGGAGGTAACGACACCAGAAGTGACGATTGTGGTGGCAAACTAGTAATGTAGCTATAGGGATGGTAGAGGTGGAGCCGTGAAGACAGCGATGATAGTGGCGGTAGCTGTTGGTGCTAGTTCATTTGCATCCATTTTAAGTCGACAAATTGTACGATATTAACCCAAATTAACAAGTTATATATATTTTAAAGTAAATTCAGTTTAACCTGTTATATAATTTAAGTAAATCAAATATGAATTTACGTGTAATTTTGGTAGACGAATATGAACCTATAAGCAAATTTATTTTTACCCAAATCAACCCAGGTAATATTAAACATATAAATTTTTTGTCATAAGTGTCCAACGAGTTTTTGAGATTTCACTGGGATAAGTCATTAATAAGATCCAAGTTTGTACGTAGTTTTAACCCGTTGGATAAAGTAATACTAAAAGATACTTTCCTGAACCCAATCCTTTCAAATATTTAGTTTATTCAGGTTAAATTATAAAAGTATAAATTTGTTAATTCAGTAATGGATGCATGAGTATTCAAAAGGATAAAAACATTAATATCTTCATTGATGGTGTCAAGATTTGTATGTGTATGTGAGTGTCAAAGTAGAAGGTGGTAGTTGGTGATTTGATACCAAAATTTCTTGGTGAGATACACTTTGAATTTCAACTTTGGAGTGCAATCTTTTAGGATACTCTTTTTATATCCTCTACATTGTTGGAGATTACACTATATTAAATTGATTAGATGATCATCTATGGTGTATGATTATAAAAAACGCTTAAAAACTTCTTCAATCACTAGATACATAAGCAACACTTAAAATTTCCTATAATATTTACTAATGAATTAATCCATTTTGAAAACATCCTTACTTTTTCCACGTCGCGATATATTTTGCAGTAATTTTTCATAAACAAATTATTTATTCGAAAACTATTTAGCTTTCTATATCAAATAAATAAATATATGTAATTATAATTTAAATATTTAAAAATTAAATAATAAATAATAAATTATATATAAATATCATAATGTTAAAGTTTGAAACTCATAAAATAAACTTAATTTGATAAAAGTGTAATTAAATGCATAAATTAACCTATTACAAAACATATAAATATGATTAGTATTCGAGGTTAACGAATAAGTTCCATCATATGATGTCAAAGTTGATGTTGAACTACGTAAAACATCACACTCTTTTAGGTAATGTCCAATTTCATTGTCCATTTGTGTGTATATTTTTTGGATCTTTGTTGTAATCGTCATCACCACCCAACCATTCACTTAAGACAAATTATGTCCTTTATAATCATATTATGCATATAATGTATTCATATATTATATCGTTAAATACTTTCATGTTCGAAACTCTTGCTCCGCCTTGTATAATCACTCATCGAGCTTAGAGGACAACAAAATCTTTCACAACATCCTTTCTTGTAGACTTATGTCTTTGTTTGAGTTTTATTCTCTTTAGATCATGTGAATGTGTAAACTTTTACTAGTGTAGTCTTTTCAAGATGTATATACCATTTGCATGGTAGTATCCTTGTGCGTATAATGTTCCATCTTTGTCATCTAAGATGTTATTGACTATGTCAGATCCAAAATATGTTAAGTGCACAAGTTTAGTATTATTTTCTAGTTTATAAAGTTGCAAAGTGCATGTCGAGTTGGTTTAATGAGTATTGACAACCCTTTTTTCTATTAGGTCGGTATTATTATGCAAGAAATTTGCCTAGCAGACCTATAGTGGTTAATCATAGACCTTGGTGGTACTAGTGTGGGCTTACGGTGTTTCTAAACGTTAAACTCTTCTTCACAAGTTCGTTTATTTTGTTTTCTTAGGAGCCTGCTGTTTGGTAATTTTTGAATAATTAAGTGTTGAACCAATAAAAAGTCTGAACAATTAAGTACTAAACCATTAAGAGGTCTGAACCATTAGAGCTATTATATCGCTTAACTATTTAAAAGCAAATATTTGACCAATTCAGATAAGAGGTCTTAACCATTCGCATTAGACCTCTTAACCATTCAACATAGTATAATGTTTAACCATTCAACATTAGTATAATGCTTAACCATTCAGAGACAAATGTTTGAACCATTCAGACATTTGCTCGCGAAACAAACAGTCTGAACTATTAGGTGCTGAACCATTAAGAAGCTGATTCGGATACTGCCAAACAGCCCCATACATATATTTCTTATGGTTAAAACCTCTACGTATTTATTTAACTTTCTTAATGTGAGTTATACATACTTTCAAGTAATATACCAAGAACTCAAGAAGGGAATACTAAACTTGAAGCCTCATTTTGAATTGTTCATGTGATTAGACTCGATTATATATTCACTTTGTATAAGACGAGTTCGTTTCGGATCATGTGTAGATTAACTTAAGTCCTGTTGTCAAATATTTCGTAAATCAAAATTTACTAAATATTATGTATTTCGTAAATTTTATTAGTAAAGACTTTGGTATATAAACTTATAGTTAATTAAAATTATGCAATCTTTGTAAAAAGTTATTCTTAAATGGGATTTTTAATTATTATAGTTGTATATTTTTAACAAGTTTAGAAACACGTATACTATACAGGTTGAATTAAAATATTAAACTAGTAGTATATATATTAATATTTGAAAATTATAAAATAATTTCATAAGATAAAATATGATTGAAATTACGTACAATTAACTACTATAATAAAACTAGTAGTATATATTATAATTTTTCCCAAACTTTCGTTTTTAAAAAAACTTTTACTTTAAAAAATTGTTTTTTAATATTTCAAATTTAAAATTTTTTTTTACAAACAATGTCAATTTTTAAGTGTTCTTTGTATTAAAAACTTGATATTTCATATTTTTTTGTTATTGAAAAATTAATGTTTATTATAAATTAAACTGTCATTAATTTATAAAAAAATTGATTTAAATTTATCAAAAACAAATTATTTTATAATTTAAAAAGTATATAAATAATCATTAGCATTTGATATATTATTAAATGGTTATTCATTTTAGTAATGACACGTGTTCAAATCATAAATGTAACCTAGGTGAACAGTGTGGTAATACTTCATGTGTCTTGTAGACATCTTAATTTATTAGTATACATTTAAGATCATTCACATATATTAATTCCATATTTGTTAGGACCGTGTATGTACGGAGTACTAACTGATTATGCGTGTATACCTGGTCAAATAGTACGGAATCCTATTTGATTGGCGATCCAATCAGTGAGAACGCAGTTCAGATCAATCTAACGATTAAAGAAACGTTAAAAACGCTTAGAACAAGATCAACTGCGAACTATGAAGTTGGAACAGGCTCTCTAGAGTCTCTGGACGACTAGGGTACGAATGTGTGTCGAAATTCTTGAAGTGTTCCGTTTTTCCACGAATTAAGTGGTATTTATAGGTTAAGGTTTTCAATCGTACGACTGAACCATTAGCATGGTTCAGTCGTGCGACTGAATCATGCGATTGATTCATACGCACGACTGAAGGTTCAGTCGTGCGACTGAGTCAATCTTATGTCTCAATCGTGCGACTGATCCAGTCTCCTGGTTCAGTCGTGCGACTGGTCCATTAGCATGAAGTATTCATGCGTATGGTCCATTAGCATGGTCCATTCGCATGAAGACTTCATACGATCAAGTTTGAACACGTTTCTCAATCATTATTGACTAAGAACTATGCAAACAACCAAAAACCTATATAGTTAGTTCAATATACTTCATTACACAATAAACAATGAAACATTAAATATTATAATCATCAATCACATATTGTATTTTATTCATTTCATCCATTACATATATGTAAGACATGACAGACATTTACATTAAGCTCCTAAACTAGGTACATATGTATCAACAATATTTTTTCTTCAAACTAAAAGAACATAAATCATTGAACATGTTGTGTATGTATAGTAATAGATTCATTTATAATCTCATTAAATAAAACTGATGACATGGACATCATCTTCATGACCTAGATCAAGGAAGGGGGACAACATTTGGCCAAATTTCTAGTACTTGAAAGGAGTAGGGAGACAACATCATGTTTGCTTTCTAGTGAAAATGACCACAAGTGGAAAAAACTAAGTGATCACACAAACATAGTTGGATGGCACAATGGAAAAATAACACCAAAACCCATCCATACCAAAACATTGCTTATCTATTAAATACAAAATGTTCTCAAATTAATATTTATTTATTAAAGTTATAATATCTTCCATACAGGAATGCTTATCCACTAAAATTATTATTTTACATAACACAGCAACTTAACGATATTGTATAAAAATTTGCTACATAAACGCAGAAAAATATAACAATAATACTAGATAACTATTGATTACATATATATAAATAAAGAAGAAGAAACATAATAGTTTATTATTAATTTGGAAGAAATTTGGTTTTATTTGTGCTAAAGGGAAAAGTAAATTTATATTTTATGTGTAGATATTTTGTTCATTTATTTAATGAATTAAAAGGAAAGTAAAGCAAGTGAATCTTAATATTGTGGTAAATGGAGACCCACACTTGGTGATCATGTGATGTAACCACCACAATCAACTTCTTCTTCCTCTAACCATCATTTTTTTTTTCTAGTGTAAGTGAACCCAAATAAGCAATCTGAAATTTTTACTTTACACAATATTTTAAAACCCGCTGGACGAAGCCTATTTGATATGATCAAAGTTGAGCCAAAAGTGTAAATTAATGTACGCATAACATCATCATTTATTTATTATGCACGACCGTTACGTTTATTGTTGTCACAAAAATAATATTATTGTCATGTAAGCTAGACGTGAATCGACCCCATTGAATCGTAAGAAAATAAAAAATTAAAACTAATAATATAACTTGTCATAAACTATATCAAAACATTATTATTTTATTTTTAAATAATTAACACCTTTTGTTGAACTTAGTGGTCTAAACTAACTAGACATCCCATGTGATCATTGCCATCACTTTAAATCAAGTTAAACCCATTACAAAGTGTTTAAATTATATAATTCTTAATAAAGTTTCAACAATCAATTTCGAAAGAAGTTGATAAAAAGAAATCATAGCAGTACAAATATGTTAGACAATATGTTGTAACAAGGTTAGACGTGCATCAGAATAAATAGTGCATTATGCGTAAGATCTTTTTTACAAACTTAGCAATACTAAATCAAATTTAGAAGGACAAAATTTTGTATTTACGTTATAGTTCAGGAAAAAGTATAACAAAAATATTGAAGGTTAAAAAAAATGTTGTAACTATATTTTAGTTTAGATTCAATTCAACATTTTGATTTGCATATGCATTTCTTCTTTTTTAATTTCAATTTAGTGTATGTAAAAATATCCAAAAATTTAGGGATTAGAATTCGGATAGTGATTCTAGAAAACTCGAATAATTAGACTATTAATTGTCCAAAATATATACGCGTTTATTTAGTTTTTACATATCTATATAATTTAAAAATATTATATATATAAAGGGGATAAA